>QFEF01001384.1:0-20098 GCA_003316035.1 Neoboletus subvelutipes
CCACTTTTGTCGCTGATTAGAGGATCCACTTGTGAGCCATTGCCCAATGCTCACCATTGCCACCGCCTATTGACCAGAGGCCACACCCAGATACTGGCCTTGCCCATGACCAGTCCATAGCTGACTACTCCTTGTGTGCCTGGAGGGAGCCCACTCATTGTCTTGTGAACAGCATACCAGCTGAGGTCGCCACAACCGCTGCACACCGCTCACCGATCAGGTGATCCACTTGCAGACCAAGAAGGTCGCCCGTGTCTACAGAGGTAGACTTGTCCCATAGCGAAGATCTCAGTCTTCTGCATACACATTATTTGTTACACAGGTCGTAACAAAAGATCAAAGTTATTCTTTGCCAGCAGAGCTGCCATGCCCCAGGACCCTATTTTGAAACAGCCAACTATCCAGTGGTAGTCACAAAGCTGCCGCAACGAGATGTATCAACCTAACCAGCCTACTTGGAGAACTGTCTGATGAAGAGAACCAAAGAAATCCCCTGGGATCATTTGCCGCTGTACCACCTACCTCTTCCACTTCCAGAAGAATTGGAGGAACATCTCGGAATACTCCATCTCCACTCCCTTCCATTGTCCGAACCACTTCCTCAGACCATCCCTCCCGAAGTCAGACTCCATTGGCTGAACATTCCCTACCGCCACCATCAGAACCGGAACCTATCCAAGTAGACCAACCAGAACCAGCTGTTGGATACTACTCCCACGCCCTTGGAAGGTCCATTCTGCTCAACGAAACTGATCCCTATCGCCAAGACCCTGACCCAGAGGACTCAGATCCAGGAAGTGATGATTCTGATGACAAAGATCAGATTGGGATGGATGAGATCAAAGCTGCTCTCCCTGAAGAATTCTCGGGAGAACCAGATGATGCCCACAGATGGTACCTTGCTATGCAAGGATACTTCTCTCTTCACAAAGAAAAGTACAACAACCACACCAAATCCCTTATCTTCCTTAACCGTATGTCCAAAGGATGAGGGAAGTCCTTCTCCAAGGCTTGGCTTACCAAGCTCAATAATAACATGCTCACGGAGGGAGAATGAAAATTTGAGGAAGTTACCAAGGCTTTCCACACCACCTTTTCCCCCTATGATACCGCTGCTTCTGCACGAATCAAGATTGCAAATCTTGTCCAAGATGTGAGAGACAATTCTGGCTTCGAGAAATATGTCTCCATCTTTTCTATGCTTGCCATCAGAACTGGAATATCTGACATCGCTGCCCTCTCTGAATGGTTCCTCAGAGGGCTCTCCATCCCCATCACCACCCAGCTCACTCTGTCCAGTATACTCAAAAATGCCAAGAGTATGGAAGAGATCTACTCCAAAGCCTCCGAGATTGAAGGAGGGCTCAGGAGAATTCAAAACCTCAGAAGAGGCCCACAGGTATCCTTTGGTGGAAACAATGCTAGTCACAGGGATCCCAACGCTATGGATGTTGATCGCCTTATGCTCACGCCAATGGAACAGGCAAAGTGTATTCGTGAGAGAAGGTGCTTCGTTTGCAAGAAAACTGGTTGTACAACTAGGAACCACCCTGGCTACGCTCCTACTAGCGCGAAGGTTCAGCAGACCAACCACTTTGCCAGGGTCATCCCAATCAGTTCCCCCACCTCGTCCATTACCTCCCCTACCACCCAAGACCCTTTGGATACGTACTGTTACGACCGGTAACAAATGACACGTACGCAGAAGACTGAGATCTTCGCTACGAGATAGGTCTTCCTCTGAAGACGTAGGCGACCCTCTGGTCAGGCAAGCGGATCCTCTGATCGGCGAGTGGTGTGCAACAGTTATGGCGACTTAACGCAGTGGCGGCTACTCCAGGTGGTATTCCTGCTAGCGGCAAAGAGCGGGCTCCTTCCAGGCACACAAGGAAGAGTCGGCTATGGACAGGTCGTGGACAAGGCCTGTATCTGGGCGCGGCCTGTGCTGGGTCTCTACTAGCTTGGGCAATCGCTAGCAGGTATTGATCCTCTGATCAATGACGAAAGTGGTGACACCTCCCTATAGAAGGTTCACAGTGCCTAGATCGAACTCTGATTGACAGACGTTCAAGATCTAGATTGATGCAGGATGAAACACCAGTTTCTCGATGCTGGCACAGGCACTGACAGCAAAGACTTCGAATTCTACGTAAGATTGCGCAGATCAAAGTTAGAGTTACATGGGCGGTGATTCTAGCTATTTATACTAAGCCCCTTTAGGGCCGGTTTCAGATAGAATCTCCGCTCTAAAGTATAAAAGGTAATGACGCGTCGCGTCACGTAAGATATAAAAGGGAAGAGAGAAGACGCGTCGCGTCGCATGTGATAAATAAGGAAAGACGCAAGACGCGTTGTGTTAAAACGTAAAAGGAAAGACGCGTCGCATACCAAAAGAAGAAAGACACGTCTTGACAGAATATGAAATGCGATACTGCGGGCGCAGCTCGACTAATAAAGCTAAAGGAAATGAACTGAGGCCGGTGAGCTATGATGGTGGGAATACGAGTCATATGCGAGAGAATATGACTTAGGAGTAAAAGGTCCGCAGTAAGAAGGGAGAGGAGCCCGAGACGGGATTACGGTTGGAATAGAGAGGAGTCCAGGATGCCTTCCCATACGTCGTGAGGAATGTCCAAATCTGGGAGAATGTCCTCCCAGAGGGAATCGGGGATAGGTGCAGATACCGATAGGTCCGGGGAGGCCCTAGGTGAGAGAAAAATGGTATCCCCTAGGACACTTGTAACACGTACCTCAGGAGTATTGAAGAAAGCCAAGACCGTGGCCAAGTGCTTCATACCCTGAAGTCTATATACAACCCCACCTGCGATGAAAATGGAGACCCGCTTGTGCTGGAGGAGGTTAAAGTCCTCTCCACCAAGGAATGAGAAGAGGAGTTTGAAAGCTCTTTTTAGAAGGAAGGAGTGTACCAACATCACTGCCTTCCATAACTGTTGCCCCTGTATTTATTTCCAGAGCTAAGTCTAATTCTATTCAACTTCCCCTCTCCATCTGGAAACAAACAGGGCAAATCGTTGGCATAAATGCTCTCTTGGATAGCGGAGCAACAGGATGCTTTATAAGCAAAGAGGCAGTCACCTGACTGAAACTGCCAACCGAACAACTGAACATTCCTATTACTGCCTGGAATGTTGATGGGATGCCAAACCAATCCAGAACAATAAAGAAGAAGACCACAGTGGTCCTAGATCTCCAAGGAGTATGAGAGCAACAAGAGCTGCTTGTCCTCAACACTGGTAAAGATGATGTCATCTTGGGCCTCCCATGGCTCCGAACGTTAAACCCCGAGATAGATTGGCGGAGTGGCAAGGTTGTCATTACTCCAGCCAACTATAAGGAAACCAACTCTAAAGATACCACCCAGCGGTATCTACTGTGTTACTTAGGACATCAAGAGAACGAGATCATCGAGAGTAACCTCTATGATCAGTACCGGAGATGGATGATTCCTGAACGAGTTCAATTCTTGGTGAGACATCATCAAGGGATAGCCCTGTGATATGTGCTCCAACAAACTACCCTTTCCACTACCATTGCCCAAGTGGAAGGAACCAAGAAGGTAGAACTCCCGAAGGCGTACCAAGAATACGAAGGTGTATTTGAGAAGAAGAACACTACGAAGCTTCCCCCTTCCCAAACTTATGACCACACCATCGAACTAAAGGATTCCTTTATCCCCAAAAGGGCTAAAGGGTATCCTCTAAACCCTGCTGAGATGACCGTGTGTAAAGAGTTCATAGACAAACATCTAGCCTCAGGGAAGATCGTGCCATCAAAGTCCCCTCAAGCTTCCCCATTCTTCTTTGTACAGAAGAAAGATGGAAAGTTGAGGCCATGCCAGGACTACCTGTTACAAGTGTCCTAGGGGGTACCATTTTTCTTTTGCCTATGACATCTCCAGACCTATTGGTATCTGCTCCGATATCCGATTCCCTCTGGGACAACATCCTCCCAGACCTGGACATACCACAGGAAGTATGGGAAGGCATTCTGGATTCCTTGCTGTTCCAACCTTAATCTCACCCCGGACTTCTTTCATTTCATACTGCGGACCCTTTTAACTCCTAAGTCATATTCTCTCGTATATGACTCGTATCCACTCCATCATGACTCACCGGCCTCAGTTCATTTCCCCATTTCAGTCAAGCTGCGCCCACAGCATTCTATTTCATATTATGCAACGTGTCTTCTTCTTTTGGTACATGACACATCTTTTCCTTTATATATCTTATGCGATGCGTCCTTTCCTTTTATACTTCATGCGATGTGTCTTTCCCTTTTATATCTTATGTGACACGATGCGTCTTTCCTTTTGCTTCATACACGATGTGACGCATCATTTCCTCTTTTACTTTAGAGCAGAGATTCTATCTGAAACCGGCTCTAAAGGGGCTTAGTATAAATAGCTAGAATCACCACCCATGTAACCTTAACTTTGATCTACGCAATCTTACGTGGATTTCGAAGTCTTCGCTGTCAGCACCTGTGCCAGTGTCGTGAAACCGGTGTTTCACAACGTCTAAATCTTGATCTTGATCTTCTGTCAATCAGAGCTTGATCAAGTAACTGTCAACCTTCTATAGGGAGGTGTGACCACTTTGTCCCTGATCAGAGGATCAGTCCGCTAGCCATTGCCCAACGCTAGCCATGCCCAGCCACCTATTGCCCAGAGGCCGCGCCCAGATACAGGCCTTGCCCACAACCTGTCCATAGCTGACTACTCCTTGTGTGCCTGGAGGGAGCCTGCTCATTGCCTTGCGAACAGCATACCTGCTGAGGTTGCCACAACCATTGCACACCACTTGCCAATCAGGTGATCCGCTTGCAGACCAAGAAGGTCGCCGTCGTCTTCAGAGGAAGATCTGTCTGTAGCGCTGTTGACTTCAGTCTTCCATGCACGCATTATTTGTTACACCAGTCGTAACACTACTGATATCTCAACATCCACACCATCAAGAATGCGTACCCTTTACCCCTGATTTCCGATCTGATCGATCACCTGAAGGGATCCTCCATCTTCACGAAGTTTGATGTACAATGGGGATACAACAATGTCCTCATCAAGCCGGAAGATTGGTGGAAGGCAGCCTTCCTCACCCCATTTGGGCTATTCGAACCGTCAGTCATGTTTTTCGGCATGTGTAACTCCCCAGCCACATTTCAAGCGTTTATGGATGACCTCTTTGGCAACTACATTGCAGAAGGATGGTTAATCATCTACATGGATGACCCCCTTATCCACTCCTCCGACCCCGTTGCCCATAAAAATCAGACCAGAAAAGTCCTACAATGCTTCCAAGATAATGAACTCTATTTGAAGCTGGAAAAGTGTACCTTTGCTGCCCCCTCTGTCGAATACCTCAGAATGATTGTCAACAAGGAAGGAGTCCAGATGGACCTGGCCAAGTTGAAAGCCATCAAAAAATGGACCCCCCCAGTAAACGTCAAGGATGTCCAGTCCTTCCTTGGGTTTTGTAATTTCTACCACAAGTTCATGCCTTCCTTCTCAGAACTTGCCAGACCATTACTCAACCTAACCAAGAAGAACCAACCTTGGGAATGGACAGACAAACATCAGATGGGATTCCAACTTCTATGCAATGCTTTCACCAAAGGGCCCGTATTAGCCTACCCAGACCCTAATCAACCTTTCACCATCATGACCAATGCTTCCCTGACTGCATCTGGTGGAGTCCTAATGCAATGAGACTACAATGGAGATATGAAGCCGTGTGGCTATCTCTCCCAGACCTTCACACCTGCCGAGCGCAATTACAACATTTTTGATTGGGAACTCCTTGCTGTGATCCGAGGATTAGAAGAGTGGTGCCAATATCTTCTAGGATCAGCCTTCCCTGTAACGGTTCTTACAGATCATAAGAACCTTACCTATTTTAAGCAACCTTGGAAGTTATCCCATCGTCAAGCCCAGTGGCTGTTGTTTTTGCAAGATTTTGACCTTACCTATACTGCCTTGCCTGGATCCCAGATGGGACCAGCAGATGCCTTGTCTCAACGTGATGCCGTCGACACCACCCAGGACAATGCCGATGTCCAACTGTTGCCCGATGATGCCTTTGCCCATCAAGTCCGAACTATTGACGTAACCCTTGCCAACTGGATTCATCAATCCTCTGCCGAAGACCCCCTTGTCCTAGATGCCCTGAAGGGTATGGAAAATGACATTCCAATGTTTGGGCAGTCTTCCCCTGATGACTGGACCTTCCTTGATGGGAAGTTATACTATAAAGGCCGTATGTATGTTCCTGGCAATGCCTGCCAAGAACTTGTGCTAGAAGCACACACCTCACTCAAAGGAGGCCACTGTTATAACCAGTGTAACAAATAACATGTACACAGAAGACTGAGATCTTTGCTATGGGACAAGTCTACCTCTGTAGACACAGGTGACCTTTTTGGTCTGCAAGTGGATCACCTGATCAGTGAGCAGTGTGCAATGGTTGTGGCAACCTCAGCTGGTATGCTGTTCACAAGACAATGAGCGGGCTCCCTCCAGGCACACAAGGAGTAGTCGGCTATGGACTGGTCGTGGGCAAGGCCAGTATCTGGGTGTGGCCTCTGGTCAATAGGCGGCGGCGATGGTGAGCATTGGGCAATGGCTCACAAGTGGATCCTCTAATCAGCGACAAAAGTGGAGACACCCTCCTCAGAAGGTTCTCAGTTACTTCATTGAGCTTCTGATTGACAGAAGATCAAGATCAAGATTTAGACTTGATAAAACACCGGTTTCTTTGATGCTGGCACAGGTGCTGACAGCGAAGACTTTGAATTCTACATAAGATTGCATAGATCAAAGTTAGAGTTACATGGGCGGTGATTCTAGCTATTTATACTAAACCCCTTTAGGGCTGGTTAAAGATAGAATCTCTGCTCTAAAGTATAAAAGGTAATGACGTGTTGCATCACGTGTGATATAAAAGGTTAATAATGAAGATGTGTCATGTCGTGTATGATAAATAAGGAAAGACGCGAGATGCGTCGCATGAGATATAAAAGGAAAGATGTGTCATGTACTGAAAGAAGAAAGACGCATCTTGTAACAATATGAAATGTGATACTGTGGGCGCAGCTCGACTAATCTAGTCAAATGAAATGAACTGAGGCCAGGGTGAGTCATGATGGCAGGAACACAAGTCATATACGAGAGAATATGACTTAGGAGATTAATAGATCTGCAGTAGGAAATAGAGAGAGGTCCAAAAGGAGCTAGTCCTCGAAGAGTACAGTGGTGAAGAACTCATCCCATACCTCCCAGGGTATGTCAAGGTCAGGAAGGATGTCCTCCCAGAGTGAGTCCAGTACGGGGGCAGATACAGAGAGGTTGGGTGAGCTCATAGAAGAGAGAAAAATATCCCCCCCTAGGACACTTGTAACAGCCACGGTGGCCACATGCGCACTGTTGCACTCCTTTCTAAAGATTACTGGTGGTCCGGTCTGTCCACCTTCATCTGCCGCTTTGTTGCTGGCTGTGCCATCTGCCAAGCCAACAAAGTCCTTACACACCCGACTGTACCGCCGTTGGTACCCTTACCTGTCCAAACCTCACGCCCGTTTGCCCACTTGTCTGTGGATTTGATTACTGACCTTCCCCCGGTGCAGGGATTTGATTCTATAATGGTCGTGGTTGACCATGGCCTTAGTAAGGGGGTAATTCTCACTCCTTGTATGAAAACCATCAATTCCACGGGGATAGCCAAGCTTTTTTATGAAAATGTCTTCAAAAGATTTGGCCTGCACAACAAATTGATCTCCGATTGCGGACTGCAGTTCGCCTCTGCCTTTGCTAGAGAACTAGCCCGAATCCTAAATTACAACATCTCCCTGTCCACTGCCTATCACCCCCAATCCAATGGAGAAACGGAATGATACAACCAGGAGCTAGAAACCTATCTAAGGATATTTTCCCAAGGAAAACCAGAGCAATGGCTGGAATGCCTCACCGCTGCCGAGTTTGCCCATAATGCTGCCATGCATTCATTCATGGAAAATCCCCATTCGCCTTGATCATGGGGTATGAACCCAGATCCTACCCACCCCTTGGAGCAACATTCCTCCCCACACTAGAAAAACAGCTCTCCCATCTTGAGGATGCATGAAAAGAAGCCAAAGCTGCGCATGCCCTAGCCCAACTACGAATGAAGGAAAGAGTCCATTCCAAGTTTAAACCCTGGAAAGTAGGAGAAGAAGTATGGGTCAATGTGAAGAACATCTGAACCAAGAATATCTCCCGAAAACTGTCGCCCAAAAGGCTCAGACCCTTCAGAATATCAGAAGTAGTCTCCCCAGTAGCTTTCTGCATTACCCTTCCAAAGCAATGGAAGATCCATAACATATTCCACATCTCCCTACTATCGACATATCGAGAAACCCCTGAACATGGCTCCAATTTCAGGAACCCTCCTCCAGAACTAATAGATGGAGAAGAGGAATACAAAATGGAACAAATAACCAATCATCACAGAAGTAATAACTGGAGGCAGTATCTGGTCCATTGAAAAGGATACTTGGATGCAGAAGATACTTGGGAACCTGAAAGAAATTTTGACAATGCTTGGGAACTACTGGAGGAATATAAAAAGCGAAGATCACTGTGATTGCTCCTTCCTCAGAACCCCCATGTCCTACAATTTCGCTAACGGAACTGCTCCCCTCTGCACCCACCTTAACTGTCTTCCCTCCATTTCCCATCATGCCCTCTATGTTGCTGCTCTTGAAAACAAAGATGCTACTAACATCTTCGAGAGGACCCCCCTCTTCACTGCCAACACCACCCTCATCCTCCTTGTCCAACAGTACCGAGTGTACACCATCCTTCAGTCCCTTTTCACCAGGGCCACCTGGTGTTCGGCAGGTCTCCATGTCTTCGTCAACAGCCCCCGTCTCACAGCTCAGAACAATGTTGCGGTCAACGCCTTCCAACAGACCCTTACCGAGGCCAGAAACCTCACCTTGGACCTCCTTGAAGAGTGTTACAAGTGTCCTAGAGGATACTATTTTTCTTTCGCCTTTGGCATCTCCAGACCTGGACATCCCACACGACGTATGGGAAGGCATCCTGGACCCCTCTCTATTCCAGCCCTAGTTCTGCCCTGGACCCCTCTTGTTTCTTACTGTGGACCTTTTACTCTCCTAAGTCATATTCTTTCATATATGACTCGTATCCCTTCTATCATGACTCACCGGCAGCAGTTCATTTCCCCTTATTTCATCAGCTGCGCCCGCAGCTTCTTATTTCATATAACGCGACACGTCGTCCCCTTTTGGTACGTGACGCGTCTTTTCCCTTTTATAACTTACGTGATGTGTCTTTCCTTTTTTACTTCACGCAACGCGTCCCTTCCCTTTATATCTTACGCGACGCGACACGTCTTTCCTTTTGCATCATACGCGACGCGACGCGTCATTTCCTCTTTTACTTTAGAGCGGAGATTCTATCTGAAACCGGCCCTAAAGGGGTTTAGTATAAATAGCTAGAATCGCCGCCCATGTAACTTTAACTTTGATCTACGCAATCTTACGTGGATTTCAAAGTCTTCGCTGTCAGTGCCTGTGCCAGCGTCGCGAAACCGGTGTTTCATATTGTCTAAATCTTGACCTCGATCTTCTGTCAATCAGAAGCTCGGTTAAGTAACTGTCAACCTTCTATAGGGAGGTGTGACCACTTTCGTCATTGATCAGAGGATCGACCCGCTAGCCATTGCCCAACGCTAGCCGTGCCAGCTGCCTATTGCCCAGAGGCCGCGCCCAGATACAGAAGCTCTGCCCATGTTCTGTCCATAGCCAACTCCTCCTCGTGTGCCTGGAGGGAGCCCGCTCTTCGCCGCTAACAGCCATACCAGCTGAGGTAGCCACCACCGCGTTAAGTTGCCACAACTGTTGCACACCACAAGTCGATCCGGTGATCCACTTGTAGACCACGAAGGTCGCCGTCGTCTTCAGAGGAAGACCTGTCCGTAGCGCAGTCGACTTCAGTCTTCCGCGTACACGTTATTTGTTACACCGGTCATAGCAAAGAGGAGGGCTTTGACAGCATCCTCACTCTCCTCCCCAACGCCATCCTCTCCAATGCCCTCTACCCCGTTCTCCTTCTCCTATCCGCCAATGAACAGGCAGAGTACTTCTCTCCCAACCTCCACCCCGCAGACTTCTCCAGATGAAATGGCTGTCTTGGATGGGCAGCCATCGCCACTGCTGAGGAGCTCGAGTCTGATGGATCTAGCTCTGACTCCTCCGGAGAACGAGCTAACAGAGATACCATCATTGCAACCTCCCCTGTATCTCCCGAACCCTCGCCCCAGTTCCCGCTCCTCAGGAGACAGCGGAATTTCCTTTTCTCCGCAGGATTACCCCACCTCCCCCACCTTAGTATACCCACCAAACCCACTCCTGGACACCTCCTTTCTGGCATACCAGAGGAGCCTTCAAATGAGTCTTCTCACGAGCCCCTTACCCCAGATCATTCCCCTACCACCTTGGATGGTCCTCTCCATCCCATATTTTGCCCCAGTAACGCCATGCCAGGAGTGTTTCCCCCAAATGTACGCTTCGGCAAGGTCACCTGTTTCCAATGCCACGAGCCTGGGCACATTCTCCCCAACTGCCCCCACTACCTTTGCCCCTTCTGCCATGTCGCCGCCCCCAGTCAATCCCAATATTGTTGCCCTTCTGCCCATTGTGGAAAATGCAACACCCTCGGACATAGAGCCTGGAACTGTACCAAGGACGACATTGATCCCTCTACTTGGGACCTCACTGACCACAACGTCAATGAGGGGGATAGAGATAATTGATCAGGTGGCTCAAAGCTATGAAGGGGGTAATGTTACAAGTGTCCTAGGGGGGGATATTTTTCTCTCTCCTATGAGCTCACCCAACCTCTCTGTATCCACCCCTGTACTGGACTCACTCTGGGAGGACATCCTTCCCAACCTTGACATACCCTGGGAGGTATGGGACGAGTTCTTCACCACTGTGCTCTTCGAGGACTAGCTCCTTTTGGACCTCTCTCTATTTCCTACTGTGGACCTATTAATCTCCTAAGTCATATTCTCTCGTATATGACTTGTGTTCCTGCCATCA
Organism: Neoboletus subvelutipes; assembly: GCA_003316035.1. NCBI lineage: Eukaryota > Fungi > Basidiomycota > Agaricomycetes > Boletales > Boletaceae > Neoboletus > Neoboletus subvelutipes. The sequence continues at coordinate 11,119 of QFEF01001384.1, forward strand.
TGACTCACCCCAGCCTCAGTTCATTTCATTTGACTAGATTAGTCGAGCTGTGCCTGCAGTATTGCATTTCATATTATTACAAGATGCGTCTTTCCTTTTATATCTCATGCGACGTGTCTTGCATCTTTCCTTATTTATCATATGCAATGTGATGCATCTTCATTATTAACCTTTTATATCACATGTGATGCAACATGTCATTACCTTTTATACTTTAGAGCAGAGATTCTATCTTTAACCAGCCCTAAAGGGGTTTAGTATAAATAGCTAGAATCACCGCCCATGTAACTCTAACTTTGATCTATGCAATCTTATGTAGAATTCAAAGTCTTCACTGTCAGCACCTGTGCCAGCATCAAAGAAACCGGTGTTTCATCAAGTCTAAATCTTGATCTTGATCTTTTGTCAATCAGAAGCTCAGTCAAGTAGCTGAGAACCTTCCGAGGAAGGCATCTCCACTTTTGTCGCTGATCAGAGGATCCGCTCATGAGCCATTGTCCAATGCTCACCATTGCCACCGTCTATTGCCCAAAGGCCACACCCAGATACTGGCCCTGCCCACAACCAGTCCATAGCCGACTACTCCTTGTGTGCCTGGAGGAAGCCCGCTCATTGTCTTGTGAACAGCATACCAGCTGAGGTTGCCACAACTGTTGCACACTGCTCGCTGATCAGGTGATCCACTTGCAGACCAAGAAGGTCGCCCATGTCTACAGAGGTAGACTTGTCCCGTAGCAAAGATCTCAGTTTTCTGCGTATGCATTATTTGTTACACCGGTCATAACAACGGCTTCCTCAGCATGGTTGATAGGCCTGAATGAAAACATCAACAGGCAGGCACATTGCAGGTAGGCAGAATATAGGTCATAGATGGGGGATCTGATGTCAAGGTAGGAATTGATCATGTTGGACATATGCAAGTTGGTGAGCCGAAGTCCCATCTGGGTGACAGCAGGGATATCTGGGAAGTTGTCTCTCAGATGATGGGCATAGAGGGGAACATCAACTGACATAATCCTAGCAGGTATGTCAGTAAGGCGTTCAGCAAGGGGAATAGGTGCAGGGTTTTCAGTGGGGATTGTGGGGGCGGGGGGAAGGTATGGGAGGTGTCATCAATGGGTAAAGTAGAAATAGAAATAGAAGAGGGAGAGGAAATGGAGATGGAGATGAAGGAGTCATGATACTGTAAGAAGTTCTCAGGAGGGGCATAGGAGACCAGGGATTCAGGAGGAGTGTTGCAGGGCATGGTTGTGGTTGTTATCAGAGGAAGAGAAAGGTTATGGGGGGAAAATGGAAGGGTGACATTTCTTATAGTCCTTGAGAGTGGACTTCACATGTGTCAAGTCCCATTCAAGGACCCAGGAGTCTTCTTCGGTGGAGTATCCTTTCCAACAGATTAGGAAGGAGCAGCAAGAAGGGGTTCCTCTGTGGCATAAGATTGTCTTGATCTTGTATTCCTCTCTTCCTCCGATGAGGTCAGGTGGTGGTGCAGGGAAGTTCAGGCTGTGTACATTGTTTTCGTGATAGGGTGATAAGAGAGAAGCATGGAATATGGAATGAATCTTCCATGTCTTTGGGAGGCAGAGTTGATATGTGATGGGAGATAGGACTTCGTATTGGTGAAGGGTCCTTCTCTTTTGGGGGCAAACTTCAGATTGGCGACAGAACATTTTAGATTCCACACTTCTAGCCATACTGAAATGACCCAACAACTACTATAATCATCTTGGGGACGCTGAGCTAAGATCTGACTTGTAGAATACAAGGAATGAGTGAGGAGTGACAAGTTCCAAGACTCAAGGATAAAGGTAAGTTGTGAGCTTCAATTGCTCCTGAGTGGTGTTACGACTGGTGTAACAAATAACATGTATGCAGATGACTGAAGTCTCTGCTATGGGACAGGTCTTCCTCTGAAGACAATGGCGACCTTCTTGGTCTGCAAGCTGTGTGCAACGGTTGTGGTGACCTCAGTTGGTGTACTGTTCACAAGGCAATGAGTGGGCTCCCTCCAGGCACACAAGGAGTAGTCGGCTATGGATAGGTTGTGGGCAAGGCCTGTATCCGGGTGTGGCCTCTGGGCAATAGGTGGCAGTGATGGTGAGCATTGGGCAATGGCTCGCAAGCTGATCCTCTGATCAGGGACAAAGTGGAGACACCTCCCTATAGAAGGTTCTCAGTGCCTTGATTGAACTCTGATTGACAGATGTTCGAGATCAAGATAGACAACAAGATGAAACACTGGTTTCAAGGGTTAACAACGCTGGCACAGGCGCTGACAGTGAAGGCTTCAAATTCTACATAAGATTGCATAGATCAAAGTTAGAGTTACATGGACGGCAATTCTAGCTATTTATACTAAACCCCTTTAGGGCCAGCTAAAGATAGAATCTCTGCTTTAATGTCTAAATAAGATAAATGAAATGCATCATGTTGTGTATGAAGAAAGGAAATGAAGATGCATTGTGTTGCATGTGATATAGAAGGAAATGATGCATCAGGTCATGTGAGGCAAGAAAGGAAAGATGTGTCACATACCAGAAGAGGAAAGAAATGTGTCGCATTGAATATGAAATAGAATGCTGCAAGCACAGCTCGACTAAATAGGAAGAGATGAACTGAGGCCGAAATGAATTGTGAAGAAATGGATATGAGTCATATGCAAGAGAATATGACTTAGGAGTGTAAAAGGTCCACAGTAAGAAAGAAGAAGGTTGAGGCACAATTAGGGTTGGAACAGCAAGGAGTCCAGGATGCCTTCCCATACCTCTAGTGGGATGTCCAGGTCTGGGAGAATATTGTCCCAGAGGGAATCTGGTATTGGAGCCAATACAGATAAGTCTGGAGAGCTCATTGGAGAAAGAAAAAGAGTTCCCCCCAGGACATTTGTAACAAGTGGATCTCTTGTTGAAGGGGAAACTCCAAGAGAACTAGACTGGGAATCCAGTGCTAGGCTCTTGGTCTTTATATATGATCTATATAATTTACATGTGTTATGATCTAATCTATAGATGCTACACTAAATAGGGGTAACTCATGGTCAACATGAGGAAATCATGTAAAACAGGTGTGATGTGCCAGGCATCACAATGGAAGAGAATCTAATCATATGTCAAACATGAGGTAGAGGCACTGCCTCTAGAATGGAAGAGAAGTACAGCATGTGCTAGACATGAGGTACTGAAATGGAAGATCAAACATGCATCAAGCATGTGTGTGCATATGTGAAAGGTTGTGCACAGCACGGAGATGAAAGAGAAGAAATACATGAGGAGAACATGAGGAGATCTAGATTAGAGTCTAGACTCCTGACATGGGGCATTGCATAGATCAAGTGTCTTGCACTGTGTTAGATTTGAAATGACCCAACAACTATCTAAATTGTCTTGGAGATGCCAAGCTGTTACTATGACTATTCGAAGAAGAGGAGTGAGTGAGGTGTGACAAGTACCAAGACTCAAGGTAAAAGTGATCTTTGAGGACTAAAGCCTCTACTGAGTGGATCTCTTGTTGAAGGAAAAACTCCAAGAGAACTAGACTGGGGTTACCAGTGCTAGGACTCAAGGTTTATATAGCATTTCTATGTATGTACATGTTGTGGTCAGATCTACTGATCGTACATACGGATATTAAATACATGAGGGAAACATGTGTCTAACATGCTATAGAGTCATGTAAAGCACTGCCTTACAATGGAAAGGAAGTTAAACATGTGCCAGACATGAGGAATAGAAGCATAGCTTCTATAATGGAAGGGAAGCCTGACATGTGTCAAACATGAGGCATGGAAATGAAAGACATGCATCTAGCATGCTGTAGAGAATGTGCACAGCATGGAGATGAAAGGAAGAACAACATGAGGACGGGAGTGTATCTAACATGAGTACAACATGTGTTTGTGATGTCTTGCATCATGTCATATAAGATTGATGATCGAGATGTCATCACATCTAGGGTTTAGAGTCAGGTGATACTAGTCATGAGACTTATGAGGGTGTCATGTGATATCAAATCATGTGATGAGGAAGTCATGTGACACTAGGTCACGTGATGAGTGGTGCTCATGGCCAAGCCAGCTGAAGGGAACTATCTTCAGTATAGAGATTAGATGCAATCTAATCATATCTGATAAGATAAGACAAGATAACTTGATTGAAGTTATTGTGTGCATGGATCGAGCCATAACAAGATTACTATAGAATCAATGATCATGATGTCATTGCAGACTGGGATTTAGGTCAGGTGACATAGTCACATGACTAGGGAAGTCATGTGATATCAAATCACATGATTGAGGTGGTGCAGTGGCCAAGCCAGCTAAAGGGAACTATCTTCAGTATAGGATTAGATATTGATCTAATCAGATTGAATAATGATAAGATAAGATAACTTTATTGAAAGTTATCGTGTGTAGGCATTGAGCCGTAACACATACCTTGTCTCTTTTCTTAAAGGGGGTGAAGCATTGCTGAGTTCAGGAGGCAATAACTTGTCTGGCAAGTTCATGGGAGGTGAGGGCTTTGTCTTGTGTGATGGTAAGGCATTTGATGCGATCTTCGATTGCAGGGAGGGGAGAGTCGGAGATCACCAAAGGAAGGGTGTGGGGTTCATATCCCATCATGAGATAGAAGGGAGATTGGCTGGTGATGGAATGTGGGTGGTGGTTGTGCGTGAATTCGGCATGGGAGATGGATTCAGACCATGAGGTGGGGTGATTTCCACAGAAGATGTGGAGATAGGTTTCAACTTCTTGGTTAACCCATTTGGTTTCACCATCGGTCTGAGGGTGGAAGGTGGTAGAGAGGGATAGATCGTAGTGAAGGAGTTTGCCAAGTTCTTTGGTGAATGCAGATGTGAATTGTGGTCCTCGATCAGAGATAACTTTGTGGAAGAAAAGATCAGCAATCCCTTCAGCAGTGATGGTTTTCTTCATGGGGAAAAGAATCACCCCCTTAGTAAGTTCATGGTCTACCATGACCAAAAGGGTATTAAAGCCAGCAGAAGGAGGAAGGTCAGTAATGAGATCACAGGAGATTTGCTGGAATGGTCAAGAAGTGGAGGACTTAATTGGAGTGAGGGGGGGGAATGGTGGGGTGAGTGTTAGCCTTGTTTTGCTGGCATGTGGCACATCCTTCTATGTATTTCCTGACATAAGAGGTGAGTCCAGGCCACCAGAATTCAGCAGAGATGAGTTGTCAGGTTTTTAAATAGCTGGGATGTCCGGTGGTTTTGTGATCATGACAATGTTCAAGGATGGAGTGACGGAGGGATTCGTTGGGAGGAATGTAGACATGTCCTTGGTAGGTGAGGATGCCTTCAGTTATTTGCCAATTGGATAGTCAGGAGCAGAAGGCAGAGGGGATATCTTTCTCCATGGATTGGAGAGCTTGGAGGACAAGGGGGTCATCGGAGGAAGTGAATTGAATTCACTTGGAGAGGGCAGTGTCAATGAGGTTGACAAAAAGGGAAGGTGGGAGTAGGGTGACATCAGTGTTGTCATTGTCATCAGTGGGAAGGAGGTCTGGCTGCCTAGACAAGGTGTTGGGTCCAGCAAGGAGTTTACCAGGAACATGGATCATCTTTAGATTGAAGTCAGAGAGGTCAAGGAGCCACTGTGCTTGTCTGTGGTTTAAGGCTTGGGGTTTGCAGAAATAGGTGAGGTTTTTGTGGTCTGTAAAGACTTGGACCAGGAAAGGAGATCCATGGAGGTAGTGCCTCCAGGATTTCAAGGTGCGGACAACAGCGAGGAGTTCTCAGTCATAGATGTCGTCGTTTCATTCTGCAGAAGTGAATGATTGGGAGAGATAGGAGCAGGGATGCCAGTCTTCATTGGTGTTGGTTTGAAGGAGTATAGCCCCCGAAGCGTATTTTGAGGCATCCATAGTGATAGTGAAGGGAGCAGAAAGGTTTGGAAGGTGGAGGACTGGTTTGGCAAGGAAAAGGGCCTTGAGGTTGTCAAAAGCCTTTTGACAAAGGGGGGACCAGTTCCAAGTGAGGTTTTTCTTGGTTAGGTCGATGAGGGGGTGGGCAATGGAGGAATAGTTGGAGATAAATCACCAGTAGAAGTTGGCGAATCCAAGGAAAGAGCAGACATCTTTTACCTTGGTGGGGGTTGGCCAACTGGCGATGCCATCTAGCTTCACGGGGTCCATAGTGAGTTGTCCTGGTTTGACAATCATTCCAAGGTATTTGATCTTGTTGGTCACGAATTTGCACTTCTCCAGTTTCAAGTGGAGATTGAGTTCTGTCATCTTTTGGAGGACACATTTGGTTCGTTCAATGTGGGTTTGTTCATTGGGGGAGAAGATAAGGAGGTTGTCCATATAGATGATGAGCCATCCTTCAGTGATCATGTCATGGAATGAGTCGTTCATGAATCGCTGGAATGTGGCAGAGGAGTTGGTTAGTCCAAAGAACATGACTGTGGGTTTGAAGAGGCCTTGGTGGGTGATGAAGGCAGCTTTTCATTGGTGTCTGTCTTTGATTTGGATGTTGTTGTACCCCTATTGAACATCAAACTTGGTGAAGACTTTTGCATCTTTGAGTTTGTCAACAAGGTTGGAGATCAGGGGGTGTTATGACCAGTGTAACAAATAACACATATGCAGAAGACTGAGGTCTTCACTACAGACTGTCTACCTCTGTAGATGACAGGACCTTCTTGGTCAACGGGTGGATCCTCTGATTGGCACATAGTGTGCAATGGTTGTGGTAACCTCAGCTGGTATGCTGGTCACAGGCAATAAGTGGGCTCCCTCCAGGCACACAAGGAGTGGTCGGCTATGGAGAGGTCATGGACAAGGCCTCTATCAAGGTGCAGCTCCTGGGCAATGAGCAGCGGCGATGGCAAGCATTGGGCAATGGCTTGCAAGCTGATCCTCTGATCAGGGACAAAGTGGAGACACCTTCCTGGAAAGGTTCTCAGTGTCTTGATCAAACTCTGATTGACAGGAGTTCAAGATCAAGATAGACAACGGCGATTGATGATGCTGAAATGAGCAGTGCCAGTGAAGGCTTTGAATTCTACATAAGATTGCATAGATCAAAGTTAAGGTTACATGGGTGGTGATTCTAGCTATTTATACTAAGCCCCTTTAGGGCTGGTTGATGATAGAATCTCCACTCTAAAGTATAAAAGGAAAAATGAAGACACATCGCATTACATATGAAGACAAAGGAAAAGGAGACACGTCGCATCACATACCGTAAAAGGAAAAGAAGACACGTTGCATCACATACCGAAATAGGAAGGAAGACACGTCACGTAGAATGTTAATATGAAATGGAAATGCTGCGGGTGCAGCTTGACAAATCGGGTTAAGATAAAGTAGGAAATGTACTGAGGCCAAAATGAATCAGGGAAGATTGGATATGAGTAAAATACAAGAGAATTTGACTTAGGAGAATTACAGGTCTGCAGTGGAAAGGAATTGGGTCTGAGATGCGGTCTATGCCTGGAAGAGCATGGAGTTGAAGATGTTGTCCCATACCTCCTGTGGGATGTCCAGGTCTGGGAGAATATCATCCCAGAGGGAATCTGGTATTGGGACAGATACTGATAGGTCTGGAGAACTCATTGGAGAAAGAAAAATAGGCCCCCCTAGGACACTTGTAACATTACCCCCTTCATAGCTTTAAGCCACCAGCTCAATTATCTCTATCTCCCTCATTGATATCATGGTTGGTGAGATCCCAGGTAGAGGGATTGATGTCATCCTTGGTGCAATTCCAAGCTCGATGTCCAAGGGTGTTACACTTGCCACAGCAGGCAGAGGGGCATCGGTATTGGGAATGACCAGGGGCAGCGACATTGCAGAAGGGACAGAGGTAGTGGAGAGAGTTTGGATGGATATGTCCCAGCTCGCAGCATTGGAAGCAGGTGATTCCACCAAATTGTACATGTGGGGGAAACACTTGTGACAGGGCATTACTGGAGTGAAATATGTGACAGGGAGGACTATTCATGGTGATAGGGGAATGATCTGGGGTAATGGGCTCAAGAGTAGGCATTGTTGGAGAGTCCTTGAGTATCCCTGGGAGGAGATGTCACAGGGTGGTATCCATGGTGGTGGGTAGGTTAAGGTGGGGAAGGTGAGGCATGCCTACAGAGAAAAGAAAGTTCCACTGTCTGTGGAGCTGGGGGAATAAGGGAGAGGGTTTGGAAGATATGGGGGAGGTTGCCACAATGGTATCTCTGTCAGCCCGGTCTCCAGAGGAGTCTGAGCTAGACTCATCAGACTTGTACTCCTTGGCCTCGGTGTGGATGGCAGCCCATCCAAGGTGACCACTGTTACGGGAGAAGTCAGCAGGATGGAGGTTGGGGGAGAAGTATTTGGCTCGTTCATCCACAGACAGGAGAAGGAGAATGGGGTAGAGGGCATTTGTGAGGATGGGGTTGGAGAGGGAAGCAAGGATGCTATTGAAACCTTCTTCTTTGAGGAGGTCCAAGGTGAGGTTCCTGGCCTCCATGAGGGTTTGTTGGAAGGCATTGACAGCAACATCATTCTGGGCAGTGTGGTGGGGAAAGTTGATGAAGACATGGGGACCTGCTGAGCACCAGATGGCCTGGGTGAAAAGGGACTGAAGGATGGTGTAGACTTGGTATTGTCTAACAAGGAGGACAAGTGTGGTGTTGGCAGTAAAGAGGGGGGTCCTCTTGAAGATGTTAGTAGCATCTTTGTTTTTGAGAGCAGTGACATAGAGGGCATGGTGGGCAATAGAGGGAAGGTGATTGAAATGAGTGCAAAGAGGAGTGGTTCTGTTAGCGAAATTATAGGACATGGGAATTCTGAGGAAACAATCAAAGGGATTTCCTCTTTTTATATTCCTCCAGGAGTTCCTGAGCATTGTCAAAATTTCTTTCAGGTTCCCAAGTATCCTCAGCATCAGAATACCCTTTCCAGTGTACAAGGTATTGCCTCCGATTATTGATTCTGCAATGATTGGTTATTTGTTCCATTTCATATTCCTCTTCTCCATCTAT
>QFEF01001386.1:0-13795 GCA_003316035.1 Neoboletus subvelutipes
CAAGTTCCTTACTGAAACACCTCACTTTAAACTTCTGTCAATCAGAAGCTCAGCTTGGGAACTGAGATCCTTTAGAGGAAGGAGTCTCCACTTTATTGCTGGATCAGAGGATCCACCTGTCCGAGCTATTGTCCATAGCTTGCTGTCTCAACTTGTTACAACTGTCCTAGGGGGTACCATTTTTCTCTCGCCTATGGCATCACCAGACCTATTGGTATCCGCTCCAATACCCGATTTCCTCTGGAACGACATCCTCCCAGACCTGGATATCCCACAGGAGGTATGGGAAGGCATTCTGGATTCCTCGCTGTTCCAACCGTAATCTCGCCTTGGACTCCTTTCATTTTCTACTGTGGACCTTTTACTCCTAAGTCATATTCTCTCGCATATGACTTGTGTTCCCACCATCATAACTCACCGGCCTCAGTTTATTCCTTCTTATTTAGTCAAGCTGCGCCCACAGCCTTTGATTTCATATTATGCGACGCGTCTTCTTCTTTTGGTACGTGACGCGTCTTTCCTTTTATATCTCATGCGACGCGTCTTTCCTTTTACACTTCATGCGACGCGTCTCTTCCATTTATATCTCATGCGACATGACGCGTCTTTCCTTTTGATTCATATGCGACGCAACACGTCATTTTCTATTTAGACTTTAGAGTGGAGATTCTATCTTTAGCCGGCCCTAAAGGGGTTTAGTATAAATAGCTAGAATTGCCGCCCATGTAACTCTAACTTTGATCTATGCAATCTTACATGGATTTTGAAGTCTTCGTTGTCAGCACCTGTGTCAACATTGCGAAACCAGTGTTTCATCACGTCTAAATCCTGATCTCGATCTTCTGTCAATCAGAGCTCGATCAGGATCGCGAACAGCTTACTAGCTGAGGTCGCCCCTTTGTCGCTAATCAGAGGATTAGCCCGCTAGCCATCGCCCAATGCTAGCTGCGTCCAGCCGCCTATTGCCCAGAGGCCGCACCAGATACAGGCCTTGCCCACGACCTGTCCATAGCCGACTCATCCTCGTGTGCCTGGAGGGAGCCCGCTCTTTGCCGCTAACAGCAACGCCAGCTGAGGTAGCCGCCACTGTGACCAGCATACCAGCTGAGGTCACCACAACCGTTGCACACCGCTCGCCAATCAGGTGATCCGCTTGCAGACCAAGAAGGTCGCCATCGTCTTCAGAGAAAGACCTGTCCGTAACGCTCTTGACTTCAGTCATCCGCATATGCGTTATTTGTTACACCGGTTGTAACACAACTCTTGTCCATGAGTCGTCATCCACCATGCCAGGGCCTTGTCCACAATACCCCATAGCCAACTCTCCTTTCTGTGCCTAGGAGGAGCCCACTCATATCTGTACTGGGACAATCATCCAGGGGTACCACAACCATTGCACAGCAAGTGCTGACCAGAGGGTCTGCCTTTATTGGATCAGAAGATCCCACATACATCTACAGAGGTAGAAGATGGTAGCTGAGGAACTTAGTTCTCCACATATGCGTCATTTGTTACACTGGTTATAACATCTATCAATGTAGAGACAGTGATTAAATACATGCACTAGGCATGAGGCCCAGAGATTAAAAGAATGAGAACACAGCATGCTGTGGCAGAATGGAAGAGAAGTGAAGAGAAATGAAATAAAAGAATGGAAGGAGTGGAGATGACTGTGAGAGTCATATATACTTATATGGATAAATTAAGGTATGAAAGAATTCTTGACTTCAAGTTTAGACTCATGAATAAGAAGAGCATCTCTGAGCACAAGTGAACCAGCTGAAAGTGATTTAGCTTCAGTCTAGTGGTCATGAGATCTAGTCATGTGATGTGATAAGATAAGATGAGAAGAGAAAAAGAAAAGAAAAATAACTAAGTCCCTATGGAGGTCTCTTGTGGACTTGGGACTGTAACAACCACTGCTAATTCTTCCTTGTTCATTCATAGGCTGTACAGGAACTGGTGCACATTGCCATCCTTTGGCAGTCAGGACTCCAGGAATTCAGTGTGTAGGTTAGTCTGGGCATATGCACCCTTTTCCATATATTTCTTGCTAACCTCCTTCCACATCTCAGCCACAGTTTTCAGTGAATGAATACACAAGGCAGTTGAGTCAGGTATGTGCTGGGTAAGCAAATTCTTTGCAGTCTTTTCATTCTTCTTCCATTGTTTCAGCACTGCTTTCTTCTTGTCTGTTGGTGTGGATGACAAGGTAGGTTTAATAGTTGTTCCTTCTAGATGCTCCTGTAGTTCCTTTGCATCAATGGCCATCTGGAAACAGAAAGCAAAGATCACCCAGTTTGATCCATTCACTTCAAGCTTCAGAACATTCAAGGATAGCAAATCTAGGGTAAATTGTGTCATCATATTTGAGAAATCAGGGCTCATAACTGTTACGACCGGTGTAACAAATTATGCGTACGCGGAAGACTGAAGTCAACAGCGCTACGGACAGGTCTTCCTCTGAAGACAGGTGGACCCTCTGGTCAGCTAGCGGATCACCGGATCGGCTCAGCTGTGTACAACGGTTGTGGCGACTTAACGCGGTGGCGGCGACCTCAGGTGGTGTTCCTGTTCGCGGCAAAGAGCGGGCTCCTCCCAGGTACACAAGGGAGAGTCGGCTATGGACAGGTTGTGGACAAGGCCTGTATCTGGGCGCGGCCTCTGGACAATAGGCGGCTGGAAGCGGCTAGTGTTGGACGATGACTAGCGGGTTAACCCTCTGGTTAACGGCGACGATAGCTTGTGACCTCAGCCGGCGAGCTGTTCACAAGGACAAAGTGGCGATCTCAGCTAGACAGCTGCTCACAGTTACTTGATCGAGCTCTGATTGACAGAAGATCGAGATCAAGATTTAGACGTTGATGAAACACCGGTTTCACGACGCTGGCACAGGCGCTAACAGTGAAGACTTTGAAATCCACGTAAGATTGCGTAGATCAAAGTTAGAGTTACATGGGTGGTGATTCTAGCTATTTATACTAAGCCCCTTTAGGGCCGGTTAGAGATAGAATCTCCGCTCTAAAGTCTAAAGAGGAAATGACGTGTCGCGTCGCGTATGAGTCAAAGAAGAGATGCATCGCGTTGCGTAAGATATAAAAGGAAAGAGATGCATCGCGTGAAGCAGAAAAGGAAAGACGCGTCGCGTGAGATATAAAGGGAAAAGACGCGTCGCGTAATATGAAATGAAAGCTGCGGGCGCAGCTCAACTAAATAAGATGAAATGAACTGAGGCCGGTGAGTCATGATGATAGGAACACGAGTCATATATGAGAGAATATGACTTAGGAGTAAAAGGTCCACAGTGTAAGATGAAGGAAGTCCGGGGCGGATTACGGTTGGAATAGCGAGGAGTCCAGGATGCCTTCCCATACCTCCTGTGGGATGTCCAGGTCTGGGAGGATGTCGTCCCAGAGGGAATCGGGTATCGGAGCAGATACCGATAGGTCTGGTGATGCCATAGGTGAAAGAAAAAGGTTACCCCCAAGGATACTTGTAACAATAACCTAATAAAATGCCTATATCACTATTCGAGTGCACAGGGCTATGACAACAGACTCAGTACATGTTGCACTACAGGCAAACAGACTATATATTCACCTATGATAACAGACTAATAAGAGATCAGTATAGTACTATGTAGCAGGGCAGTAAAGCTTATCTCAGTATGTGTTGCATTATGGGCAAACAGACTGAGGTAGCATCACAAAATATTGAGCTACTTATATGAAGAATAAAGGCTATGTGCAATGAGGAATGAAAAGTATCATATGGTATGAAATGGAGGCTGAGCTCCAAGCTATGTAAAGGTACATACTAGAATGTAAAGTAAAATGTAAACCATGTATAACATGTGCTGCCATAGCACACTCCATTACTCCAAATGTGCCCTGGATTGCTAACTCCAACAGTACAGCCTGTCACAGTAAGGTCTCTGCATGATTGCTACATGTCTGAACACATCCCTTGATGTTTGAGGGAATTTGGTCATGTCGCCCTGGTTGTTGTTGCATGCATATGGATGATCCAGGACCGCCGACTGCGGAATGCAAAGATGGCGACAGATCCTCTTCATGCATGTCGGATGTGCAATATCGTCACTTGACGACTGTATCATGGGTCGTTGCAAGTAGTGATTGATGGACGGCTGGAAAGAAAGGAAGTTGAGTGTTGATGACTGGGAGAGCTCGGAGCTCGTCACAACCTCAGCTAAGTTGGCAGATCAGTGACTGACCAGCCATCGGCCAGTACGGTATTATGTATGCAGATCTTGTCAAGTTGATAATGCGATTCTGCCCCCGTTATGCGTCACGCGATCAAGTGAAATGTGTCAGAATAGTGAGGCGACCTGATAATCAAATAATTTTTGAAACTTGGTCCATGCCAAGGTATGCATGCCGGGAAATCTTGCGTGAAGGTGCGGCCACACACTCACCGTTTCTTTGTGCGCAGTAGTAGGGATTAACTTCATTCTCACGTTATACTCAAGTCAGCGTTTCATCCAGTGAAGAGGACGCAGGCGGTTTCATGTGCGGGGTTTCAAACCCAGGTTGCTCTGGCCCCTGAGTCCCTGATACGTGACATGTGACATGCCATGCCCAGACAATAAAGGTAGCGGCCTGGTGCCTTTGTACGCACCATCAAACTAAACCATGCCTCAATTGCCTCGATGATTAGGTTCCTCTCTCAGCCATTAAATTTTGAAGCTTTGCCGACAGCTTACTTGGATTCGCGTCAAGTTACGTCTCTACACAATTATTGTCTCGAGTGGGTGATTCCTTGGAAAAGATTGCAGCCCAACATGTATTGAATGCATTGCCTCCGAGCTGGCATTTGAGTTCCCCTGTTCCCGCGGAGTTGACGAATGCGCTTGAGGATTGACAGTGTGTCCAACGTCAAGTGTATCAGCCAGTTCATTTCTACCCCAAGTATGAGTTGTAGACGTGGCACTTCCTAACAAAGGGAGTACGCACGTTTGTGGCTTGGCAGCGTGTCCAACGTCAAGCGTATCAAGTGGTTCGTTTCCACTGCGACTATTGACTGTAGATCGATGTATCACTGGTCAACAAATCCTGCTTTCGCTGGTGTCAATTGTTCAGGGAGTCTCGATGGCAGAACTATCACTCCTTATCAAACGCATCACTTATACACAGAGGTGCAAAGAGCTGCAACCGTTTCTGTACAATTATAATTTCTCGGGAAATAAACGAGGGCGCGTGGGGCCGCCCGAACCCACCCGAGAAGATGTGATCTGGCACGGAATTCAGGATTGGTGGTAAGTGCTTTTTGAATCCGAGGAGCGCATGGGGAGGGTGCCTGTCTTTCCCTCAAATGTACCGCAGAAAAAAAAGTACATGTGGACCTGGTTCCGGAGTAGCCCGGTGACGATGATTGGCGTATCGTTTTTTCATATTCATCGCCACCCGGAGCCGTATAAAAGCATGTCCTTCTCTGCACCGATTCCCTACTCCAGCAGGTGCCCAGCTTCATCATGATCGCGACTAAGTACTACCTACCCCTCCTCTTGGCTTTTCTCGTCCAGCTTTCGCTCGCTCTTCCAGTATTCTCCTCCTTTTCCTCCGTTATGAGTGAACTGATCATTCCATTCCAGGCAGCCGAGGTCGTTGCTCGGGCCCCCAAGGTATTACTCCATAACTGGTTAGATGTGGCCGTTCTGAATGCTCGCTGTATAGGGTCCCGTGGCGGATCAATTCAGTGGAAGTGGTGCTGCTGGTACTGACTGGTAGACAATGATCAACGAACCTTTTCCCTCGTAAGCCTCGTCTCCGGTCATGTTCCAGCAGTCGTCATCATATTTACTCGCCTATGTTCCAAGCACCTACATGCTTCTTTCGACGTCTGTACCTCCTTAAATCGGGGCCCATCACTAGTTCATATACGATCGCGCCATCACACTTAGGGTCGAATCCCTTCGAGTGCTGCATTTCTTTAGCCTTTTCTTTCTTTTCCAATGCACTACCTATTGATCGATATCTTTATCAGACGCAGTTTCGTTTTCTCTCTCTCTCGGCGCTTTTCTAGCAGAATTAGGCAGTACCTAGGTGTATTCTGAATCTGTATACGCCGTCAGCATGTAGTTTTCTTTCGGAATATGTATTTCGGATACCCTTTCTTATCTTATCTAGCAAGAATTGAATTTCTTCGTTTTCTTCGTACTTGGCTAGGAGTGGCTAATAGTGCCAAGTGGTGATGGTGCCGACCCAACTCGGTGGGTGATATCATCGATGAGCTAGTGTCGTTTTACCTAGAAATTCTTGGCAGGGGGTTAGAGCCGAAACTCGGCAAGTGGCCTGTTCTGTGACTGCCGTGCCAAGGCTCCGCTCGTTTGTCGCTTGTTTGCTTTTTGAGTGTGACCTAAGTTAATTTTCTTTGCTTGCCAATCCTCCAATCACGGGCTCACTCTCAAATAGTAATTCCGCGGCCCGGCCCGGCCCCAAAGCCCCAGCTTAGGGGGCTAGTGGCTTCACAAAATCACAAAGCCAGGCTCTAGGCCTTTAAAGCCCCTAAAGATAGCCTGGCTCGGCTTGAAAGCCTGAGCTTAGGCCCAGGCCATGGCTTGACATAATGTGCTACCAAAACACTATGTAGAAGATAAAATGTAGTATGTAGACTCAGAAATAAGCTATTCATTAATATTACCATTCCACTCATCCTCAGTCTCCCCATCATCATCACCAGAATCTTGCTTACCATGTACCTTGGAAGCAAGCAAAAGATCCTCCAGGTCTCAAACCAGGACACTCAACCTTGTACTACACTTCAAGAACTGAAGGGCTTCCACAACATTGGCCTTGAGATGGTTGCAGCACTTGCTGATGGTTATCCCTGCAGATGAAAATGCATGTTCTGAAGATACAGAACTTGCCATGATGGAGAGAAAGTCCCATGCTAGGGATCCCCACACTGGGTATCATGCAGAATGCATTCACCACCACTGCACAATAGTGGTGTCACCAAGATATTCCTGCATGTTGAGGTAGTTGTGGAAACCTTGCAGCCACAGGTGTGTGGGATCACCACCATGCTTGCTGCTCTGGTTCCAACCAATTGTGTCCTTATTCTTGCCATCACTCTTGTCATCAATATTGGACTTCAAAAGAGCATCAAGTTTGGAGTTGCATGTTGTGATGTGATGTTTGTGATCCATGGGCTGTGGGGCATTGGTGTCAGAGTCATACATTGCATAATAATGTTCCTTATACTATTGGATTCATTAATGGAGAATGTGATTGCAAAAAAAATAACTTACAATTAATTTGGCATGCTTTATTGCTTCATTTGCAAGCTGTTCACCCCAATTGGTATGGATGTAGTCAATCTTTTGATGAGGATCAAGAACTAGAGAGAGAAAGCAAGTGTCAGATAGGTATGTCATATTGCAAGACCACTTATTCATTGCTATGATATATGCATTGGATGTTGCCATATGCTCATAATAGTGGGATATTTTTCATACCCCTGCTTCAAGTGTGGTGCTGAATTTTGTAAACTTCTTGCTCTTTGCATGCAAGGACCATGCTTTGTGTAGTGTAGGTTCCTGCTCTGTAGAGAATGCATATTGAGCATTCTCTGCAAACTAACATGAATGGCATCATGTCAGTGCACAATGAAAGAAAAGATAACAATGACATACCATAAGAAGGGCTAGAAGGAGATGAACTTGGTCCCACTCCTCTTCTGATAACTGGAGCCCCAAGACTTTGCAGTACTTCTCTGAATCATTTTTGCAATCTTTGAATGCAAGCTGCTCAATCAAAGTGTTGATGTCCTATGTTAATTTCAGCAAGTGTAAACACATAAACATCATCAGATATGCTTACCTCTTTGAGTTCAAGTGCATGACTGAGCATGTTGAATGTTGAGGACCATTGGACTTTCATATCAAGAATGAGTTACAAGGGGGGGGAGTGTGTCTAAATGGTCTTGAATAATTCTTTGCACTGTGCTGATGAACAAGCCTAGGAATACCTGTTAGTGCCTTGGAAAATCCAATTACATGTGAGAGTACCTACCTTGACAAAGATGGCACAAACAAGTCTGATTGGGTTTCAATCCTCACCATTGCTCAAGACAACAATATTAGCATCAGGTGAGGAGGAATCATAATGTTTTGATGTGCTATACATTGAAAGGAATGTCTGTGTTGCAAGATTTATGACATGGGCCATACAGCTGTGACAGATGCATGTTATGATTCAAGCCATGCTCATATCTGTTTCTTTCTTTTCTTTCTTCAACTTGCATGAATCTGTGCACTACCATTCCATTGAACCTCCCTTGAACCCCTATGATCTTCCTAGCTGTTGCTGGAACCTCTATGATCCTCCTAGCCATTGCTAGTACTGACATCTAGTCCTCAGAACTATTGAAACTCTTGGATTGCCCAGAACCCTCTTACTGGCACTCTTGTCCCCTCCTCCATCTCCCTCTCCATTGGGCAGCCATAGCTGCACTACCACTTGACCCCTGTACATTCATTGTACTCCATAGAACCCATATGACTTGCCCTTGTGACCTCAGTCAGTTCCACTGGTCTTCTGGACCTCACTTCCCAGATCTCCTATCCTAGCACATAGCCCTCCTTGCCTTGACCTTGCCTTAGGCCTTCCCCTTTGGCTCTCACAATGCCCACTGGACTTACCAGAGATTCCCCATTGTCTTGCCTTAAGCTGCATTACCTCAGCTTGCATCATCCTTGGCTGTGTCACCTATATGTGTCACCCTGCCTCATCATTGCTCCCTACACATGTCCCTTCTTCCATGACATGTCTCTATGTGTCCCTACATGTCACCTCATGTCACCTTGCTCTATGACTCCATTAGAGTCATCCTGGAACCCTGGAACCCTTCATATGCTTTCCTTTCATTGTTTCTCCACATTTGTATCATTACTTCCATGCATTGACTCTTTGCATTGCATCTCCCTTTGACTCATTGTCCTATTCATGGACATACTGTTATGGCTCAATGCCTACACATGATAACTTTCAATAAAGTTATCTTATCTTATCATTATTTGATCTGATTAGATCAATATCTAATCCTATACTGAAGATAGTTCCCTTCAGCTGGCTTAGCCACTGTGCCACTCTGATCACGTGATTTGATATCACATGACTTTCCTAGTCATGTGACTGTGTCACCTGACCTAACCCCTAGTTTGCAATGACATCATGATCATTGATTCTATAGTAATCTAACACAGTGCAAGACACTTGATCTATGCAATGCTTCATGTCTGGAGTCTAGACCATCTAATCTAGATCTCCTCATGTTCTCCTCATGTATTTCTTCTCTTTCATCTCCATGCTGTGCACAACCTTTCACATATGCACACACATGCTTGATGCATGTTTGATTTTCCATTTTAGTGTCTCATGTCTAGCACATGTTGCACTTCTCTTCCATTCTAGAAGCAGTGCTTCTACCTCATGTTTGACACGTGTTTAGATTATCTTCCATTGTGATGCCTGGCACGTTACACATGTTTTACATGATTTCCTCATGTTGACCATGAGTTACTCCTATTTAGTGTAACATCTATAGATTAGATCACAACATATGTAAATTATATAGATCATATATAAAGACCAAGAGCCTAGCACTGGACCTCCAGTCTAGTTCTCTTGGAGTTTCCCCTTCAACAAGAGTTCCACTCAGTAGAGGTCACTAAGCCTCACCAATCACTTTATCCTTGACTCTTGGAACTTGTCACTCCTTGCTCACTTCCTGTTATTCTACAGTCAGATCTTAGCTCAGCGTCCCCAAGACGATAGTAGTTGTTGTTGGGTCATTTCACATACCCTTGACCTTGAACATCTTATACATCCTTGCTATCATAGATATCCCTTGGTCCATGCTGCACTCAGATACCTACTTATAGTTGTGCTCTCATGCTCCTATGTTCCTCTTTAACTTGAGTCTACCTAGTCCACCTGTACAACACCTTGGCCTTGGCCAGGTATCCTTCATGCTCCTCCTTGTACCATTAGGACTAGCCCTGAATACATTTGATTGTTCCTCCTATGATCCCGCTAGCCTATGCTATGCTCATCCTTGCCCTAGTCCTCCTTGACTGCCTCTCATGTGGATACATGCAATCCCCTCTCATAGCCTCGATGGCATGTGACAACCCACCTGACTCTTATCCTATGGAGGTTAGGAGCCATCTAGGTTCCAAGACTAGGCCATCCTGGCAGTAGTCATCATAGTGGGAGGTAATAATGCTGATCCAGGAGTTATAGAGGAAGGCTTTGAAAAGAGAATAGAAGGGGGAGCACATATCTAAGTGGGTGGCAATAGATACAGCTAAGTGGATTTCCCTGAGCATGGATGCGAGGGTGTTTATTTTCTGTTTGCCCAGGAGAATGTTCTTAAGGCAATGGGTGAATGGAGAAAGATCCATGGAAGTGATGGTGACTGGGGAGTTGGTGACATGGGTGGGGGGAAGATCAGGAGATCCCCAGCCTGGAGACAGTTGGGTGGATAGGATGTCTTTGTTACGATTTACCTTTTCTTTTCCTACATCATTCTCTTCGCTACCTCTCTATGTTTACCATTTGCTCATCGAACTCTGTACCTTGCCGTTTGAGCCCTGCTCAGTACTTACTGATTCATTTCTGCCTTGTTCTGATAGAACCTTCTTCAATGTCATCATTCAACTGACTCATCCCTTCTATGAAGTTCTATCAACTTCCATGATTACTAATTGTTTACTTGGCTCAGTTATATAAACTGTAGATATCCAGTGATGTACTCTAGCTTGACCTCCTTGGGTTTCCTCTGGAATTCCCTTGAATCTTATACCTTTTATCACTTCCTCAGTTATTGCTCTTTAAGTCCTGGTCCTACTTTTGAGTGGACCCTTGTTCTTGAACCCTTCGAACCCTTGACTCATGACCATTCAAGTCGTGTCCACTTCAACAAGGCTAGCATTCAACTATGCTTTGCAGGAAGAACCTTTGAACCCTTGATCGACCAAGGCTGCACTTGTCCTTACCCAGGCCAAGTGTAACAAAAGGTCAAGCTCTCTCATCCAAGGCTACTTCTACTGTAAGCCTTCACCATTTCCTACCAACCCACCTTGAACCCTTGTTTGTGGCGCTCCCATAATGAGACTCCCTCTGAACCCTTTCACTCAGAAAGAGAATAGGAACCCTCTGACGATGACAATGATCTTGGAATACCCTCTGTTACAAGTATTCTAGGGGGGACCATTTTTCTCTCGCCCATGAGTTCACCAGACTTGTCGGTATCCGCCCCGATACCCGAGTTCCTCTGGGACGACATCCTACCTGACCTAGACATCCCATCAGACATATGGGAGGAGTACTTCCACTCAGCGCTCTTCGAGGACTAGCCTTCATTCGGACCCCTTCCTTCTCTAACTGCGGACCCTTTAAATCTCCTAAGTCATATTCTTTCATATATAACTCATATTCCTTCCATCATGACTCACCCTGGCCTCAGTTCATCTCATTTATTTTATTTCATCCAGATTAGTCAAGCTGCGCCCGCAGTATCGCATTTCCTATTTAACTCAAGACGCGTCTTTCTTCTTTTGGTACATGACATGTCTTTCCTTTTATATCTCATGCGATGCAACTCGCATCTTTCCTTTTATATCTTACGTGACACGACTCGCGTCTTTCCTTTTATATCTTATGCAACATGACACATCTTCATTTAACCTTTAGTATCATACGCGACACGATGTGTCATTTCCTTTTATACTTTAGAGCGGAGATTCTATCTCTAACTGGCCCTAAAGGGGCTTAGTATAAATAGCTAGAATTGCCGCTCATGTAACTCTAACTTTGATCTATGCAATCTTACGTAGAATTCAAAGCCTTTACTGTCAGCGCCTGTGTCAGTGTCGTTAATCCTTGAAACCGGTGTTTCATCTTGCTGTCAGTCTCGATCTCGATCATCTGTCAATCAGAGATCGATCTAGCAACTGTGAACCTTCTATAGGGAGGTGTCACCACTTTGTCCCTGATCAGAGGATCAGTCCACGAGTCATTGCCCAATACTCGCTGTGCCCAGCCGCCTATTGCCCAGAGGCCGCGCCCAGATACAGGCCTTGCCCACAACCTGTCCATAGCCAACTACTCCTTGTGTGCCTGGAGGGAGCCCGCTCATTGCCTTGCGAACAGCATACCAGCTGAGGTCGCCACAACTGTTGCACACCACTCGCCGATCAGGTGATCCGCTTGCAGACCAAGAAGGTTGCCCATGTCTACAGAGGTAGACTTGTCCCATAAGCGAAGACCTCAGTCTTCTGCATACGTGTTATTTGTTACACCAGTCATAACAAAAGATCAAAGTTTTTCTTTGCCTGCGGAGCTGCCATGCCCCAGGACCCACTCTTGATAAACAAGACTGCCAGGTGGTAGTCCAGTAAGCCGCCGCGACGAGACATATAAATTTACAGAGCCTACTCGGAGAACCGTCTGACGAGGAGAATCAATGAGGACCACCAGGAACCTTTGCAGCCGTACCACCAGCTTCTTCTGCTTCCAGAAGAATCAGAGGAACATCCAGGAGTACTCCATCTCTCTCCCCTTCCATCGTTCGAACCACTTCAGGTCAACCGTCCCAAAGTCAGACCCCATTGGCAGATCCTTCCCCACAGCAGCCGTTAGAACCAGAACCAATCCAAGTTGACCAGCCAGAACCAGTATCTGGATACTACTCCCACATCCTTGGAAGGAACGTTCTACCCGGTGAAACCGGAGCCTATTCCCATCTGCCAGGATACGGACCTGTTACGACCGGTGTAACAAATAACATGTACGCGGATGACTGAAGTTAAATCAACGTCAGGAGCAATACGGACAGGTCTTCCTCTGAAGACAGGTGGACCCTCTGGTCGGCTAGCGGATCTACCGGATCGGCTCAGCTGTGTACAACGGTTGTGGTGACTTAACGCGGTGGCGGCTCTCTCGAGGTGGCGTTCCTCTCAGCGGCGAAGAGCGGGCTCCCTCCAGGTACACGAGGAGGAGTCAGCTATGGACAGGTCATGGACAAGGCCTGTATCTGGGCGTGGCCTCTTCTGGCGACAGTGGCTTGTGACCTCAGCTGGTGAGCTGTTCACAAGGACAAAGGGGCGATGACAGCTAACAGCTGTTCGCAGTTACTTGATCGAGCTCTGATTGACAGAAGATCGAGATCAAGGTTTAGACGTTTGATGAAACACTGGTTTCACGACGCTGGCACTGGCGCTGACAGTGAAGACTTCGAAATCCACGTAAGATTGCATAGATCAAAGTTAGAGTTACATGGGCGGCGATTCTAGCTATTTATACTAAGCCCCTTTAGGGCCGGTTAGAGATAGAATCTCCACTCTAAAGTCTAAGTAGGAAATGACGCGTCGCGTCGCGTATGAGTCAAAGAAGAGACGCGTCGCGTCGCGTAAGAATAAAAGGAAAGAGACGCGTCACATGAAGCGGAAAAGGAAAGACGCGTCGCATGAAGCGGAAAAGGAAAGACGCGTCGCGTGAAGCAGAAAAGGAAAGACGCGTCACGTGAAGCA
The DNA here is from genome assembly GCA_003316035.1 of Neoboletus subvelutipes. Classification (NCBI taxonomy): domain Eukaryota; kingdom Fungi; phylum Basidiomycota; class Agaricomycetes; order Boletales; family Boletaceae; genus Neoboletus; species Neoboletus subvelutipes. Next base: position 13,556 of record QFEF01001386.1, read on the forward strand.
GAAAAGGAAAGACGCGTCGCGTGAAGCAGAAAAGGAAAGACGCGTCGCGTGAGATATAAGAGGAAAAGACGCGTCGCGTACCGAAAGAAGAAGACGCGTCGCGTAATATGAAATAGAGGCTGCGGGCGCAGCTCGACTAAATAGGAAGAAATGAACTGAGGCCGGTGAGTCATGATAATAGGAGCATGAGTCATATACGAGAGAATATGACTTAGGAGTAAAAAGGTCCGCAGTGTAAAA
>QFEF01001390.1:770-18101 GCA_003316035.1 Neoboletus subvelutipes
TTCATGACATGGCTGTCTTAAACCAGTCATATCTCTACAGTGTGTGAATGGAATCACATGACCCAGGGGGCAATTTTGTAGCCAAGAGTATGTTCTATTTATATCCCCACCAGAGCTAAGCGAAATTCCCACAGTGATTAGCAGTGCGCTGCACGCACTGCCGTTGGGGTTAGTATGGAAAGGGTTTTTGAGGTCACTGTAAGTTCAACAAGACCTTGTCCTGTAGCAAAGACTTCAGTCTTCTGTGTACATGTTACTTGTTACACCGGTCATAACAGGCTCATCATCAGGGCAGGGATTAGGGCTATCAATGACCCAGCAAGGATTAGAGCTAACACCTTTTGGATCTCCTGCAAATGTCAAGTCTTTTCAAAATAGCCAAACATTGGGACACTTTTTTGAGCCACTGTACCTACCCATGTGAGTCCCTTTATCTATATTATTCTGATCTCAATAATTACAATGATCAGAATGCATTTACTGAGAAAATCTCAGATGATGCATTCAACTTTTTCTGCCTATTAGTTGTTGACCTCCTACATGAATTTGAACTAGGTGTTTGGAAAGTGATATTCACTCATTTACTGCACATCCTTTTTGCAGAGGGTGGAACTTCAATCAAAAGATTGAATTATCAGTGTGTGGTATCCAATTTTTTCTTGTGCTACTAATGGGTATATTTCCAGGTACCAAAGAGTGCCTACATTCAGGAGAGGAACAATCCGAAGGTTTGCTAAAAATGCCTCAGCTATGAAGCATTTGGCAGGACGAGATTTTGAAGACCTCCTTCAGGTTGTTTCCAAAGTCTTCTTCAGTTACTCAGTACTTATTTGAACAAAAAATAGTGTGCAATGCCCTGTTTTGAAGGTCTTCTCCCAGCTCCTCACAACCAGATCGTCCTCAATCTCCTCTTTGACTTAGCAACTTGGCATGGCTATGCCAAGCTTCGACTTCATATGGAGAAAACTCTTGGATTCTTTGATAAGGCAATCAAATTGCTTCGTCACTCGGTGATCAAGTTCCAAGAGATGACCTGCAGTACCTATCAAACAATAGAACTCCCTCAAGAAATCACTGCCCGTAGTCATCGTCGAGCTGCACTCACTGCAAAGGAAGGTGTGACAGCAGCCCCAATAAACCTGAAGGTGAGACTTAAGCATCTGAATCTTACAACCTACAAGTACCATGCTCTTGCTGACTATCTGGATACAATCAGAAGATATGGAACAACTGATAGTTACACAACTCACCTTGTAGGCATACTTCTCTCTACTTAACTTTTTCTGATATCCTCTTAGGGTGAACTTGAACACCACAAACTGAAATGGCGGTATCCACGGTCAGGGAAGAAGAAACCATCCATGGTCTCTAGTATTGCCAAACAAGAAGCTATTGAGCACCTCATATGAAAGGTTAACGAAGTACGTTATGAGCTCATGTGCCAGAAAACATCAAAGCAGCACACACGCACATCTGTGCCTCTGACCACCATCATATTGCTGAATCATCTTGCACATCCGACAATCTTAGTGCTTGGCCTGCAGAACGTCGGGATGACCCAACATTTGATGTAAGTCATTTCAACTTTACCCTGAGCCTTAATGGATTAACTGAATTTAGAACTTTCTCCCCCGTCTCCAAGACCATCTCTTGGCATGGGCATGTGGATTGGAATATGATGGTGATGAACACAACTTTTCGGACGAAGACTGGCTTTGCATCAGCATCAAGGATGGTCGTATCTATTTCCACAGCACTCTCTCTGTCAACTACACAACTTACGACCTACGATGTGAACAAGACACCATCAATCCACTTACACGTGCCGATATCATGGTTCTATCACATGAAGATGAGAGAAGCCATCCATACTGGTACGCTCGCGTTGTTCATATCTTCCACGTCCTTGTGCAAGCGCGTGAGAATGTATACTCTCGCTTTTCGCCACCAGTCCGGATGGATGTCCTTTTCGTCCGTTGGTTTGGTCGTGATCCAAATTACCCATCAGGTTGGAGCCAAAAGCGGCTCCATCGACTCCAACTTTTCAACTGTGATGATAGTTATGGAGATGCATTCGGCTTCATTGACCCTAGTAACGTCATCCAAGGAGTCCACCTCATCCCAGGTTTTGCATTTGGTACGACAGATGAACTACTTGGACCATCAAAAGCTCGTCGGAAATTGGATGGCACATCGAGTGGATACCACGACTGGGCCTATTACTTTGTTAATATGTATGGTATTTCTCTACCTATGGAAATAATGTACGACTAATCAGCTCAATTGCTCAGGTTTGTCGACTGTGATATGTTTATGCAGTTCCGAGGCGGTGGAGTGGGACACAAAGCCACTCGTGATTGGGATGCGTTTTTAGAGGCTGACCACAGCAACTTGGAGAGGATGAATGAGACAGAGGAAGGAGGTGTCGAGCCGGAGGTTCCGACAAAAGAGGGAGGAGAGGCCGAAGATGAGAATGACCTAGAACAGGAGGAGGGTGAGCCGGATGACGACAATGACGACGACCCCGATGATGAGTTTGAACAACATTGGGCTGGTGTGATGCTAGGAGGAGATAGTGGAGACTGTGGTTCCGAGAGAGATGGAACTGAGGAGGAGGAGAGTGTCCATGAAGGCAGTGTGGATGGTGACAAGTCAGGGATGGAGGAATGGGACGATCTCTATGGCGAGTACGGATACAGTGCACTTTGATCATCGTTGCATTGAGAAGTATTAGAATACATGAGAGTCACCGTTGACATTATTCCGATCATAGTCCGTAGCAGACTGAGTGGGAACGAGACAACGAAAAACATACTGCCGCGACTCCCTCTCGATGACGTATATCATGTAATGCTGTCCTGTTTAGGTCAGCCGGCGGCGATGGTCCTTATTTGGGCATGTTATGGTTCCGCAATTTTTGTGATGCCATACATTATGAGTTGTGGACGGAAGAGGTTTGTTCGTGCTGCATACCCGATTTGGTAATTGACTGAAGTCTGACGTCCGAGTAAGTACTGCAGTACCTCTTTCGAGAGGCTACATTCAGGTAGGGGCTGATGAATAATTGGGGGGTTGGTGATAGTGAACTTGTACGGTTCCATCAATATACTAGTACTGCGTGCGACGAGTAAGTGTTGATGACGGCGCGGGGATGGCGCAGGGAGAGCGGCAGTGGCGCGACTCTTGTCACCGCATTTCTTACGGGACAAGATTGGGAATTTGAGGTCAGTTATCATCCAGCCGTTTCAGAGTCGGTATAGCTCACCTATGTATCGACCTGGGTTGCCCTTTCAGGAGAGTGTGAAATATTTACATGCTTCCTGTACCGCGAAATTCGAACTTGTGAAAAAGTGGCCCAGGATGTCACTTGATCTCAAAAGAGAGAAAAAGGCCGTTAACCCTGTGCGTAGGACATAACAGGCCGCACCAAGCGTCGATGAGCTCCAATTCGTCCTGTCGACTCTGACTTGTCGAGAAGCGTCGAGAAATTGATCAACTGGGCGGCCATCGTTGATCTGAGGAAGTTTCAACTGCCTTGGGCCTCCCATTGCTGAACCACTAGGGGCTTTGAGAGCCCGTGAGCCGTGTTGTTGGCAAGCTGCACTAGCTGCTAGACGCATTGGGCTGCGGCTACTCTCGTTTCTGGGCCGTGTTTCGGGCGCCCTCTATGCCTTCTGACTCCGTATAATATGGGCACTACCTTGGAACCACCGTGAGTATCGTTTCAGCATGTAATCTAATACACTGGCCTAATGATTCGAGATGGTTACCAGAGGCGTGTATGATCTGGGTTAGTGCTTGTGCTGCGTCGAGGCTTTGAGAATAACCGAGGTGCTTTCCACAAGTTCATCCAGCGTCATGACATTCGCCGAAACAAATGTCTGAATTTTCGTAGGTCAGGCCTGCGTGGAAGCCAGCTCGACTGACCTGCATTGGCTTGCCTCTCGTTACTCGTAGATGCTAGGCGGGGGGGTTCCAAACCAAGTCAACAACTATGTCAAAGTGGTATTCGGCCATGTAAGCCCCAAATCCACCTTCCCTATTCATCTGCCAGTGGGCTTTGCCATCGACGCACTAGCGCTGTCAGTGGATCGTCAAAGGGTACATCTGGCACCTCCATCATCAATCCTGGCATCGCCTCATTGCGTGACGGTTTGGCCCTGAGGGGACCTTTCCCGCCTGAAGTCAACCCATCTCAGGACCATTCGGCAAAGCGTAACAATGGGCTGTTCTTTCATTCGGCCAGCGCGGGGTGAGTGAACTACTTCCGCCGACCGTTCCACATTTCACGTGAGTTTGCACAAGGGAACCTGCGTATGCTGCTTTCAGGCAGTCCATACATGTAAATCAATAGATCTCCCACATGAACCGTCTCTCGATATATTCCTTTGATGTTGAATTGCGAAAGAACATTGAAAGACGGGCACATGGAATCTGTCGCCAAAAATTACCTGTCAACGTCGGCCAATTTCCGACGCGACAGTTATGCTTTATTCCAGTGCATCGCCCATTGTAGGTCCACACACGTGAGTATATTCTTCGACTGAACTCTCATCTCCACTCATCTTTGGATAAGTGTTACGGTACCAGTCACACGACGCATGTTCAATTTCCAAAAACGTGCTGTGATGGATGCTAATCCCTGAGGCCGCTTTGACATAAAGATGCCGCTCGTTCACCATACGGACAACAATGAATATTTGATTATGTTGATTTAGCTTCCGTGGCCATAAATTCCGCTCGTCGACGTTTCTTTCTCCTCAGAACTACTGCTACAGCTCGTTATCTCTTACTTTGAGACATCCTATCCGCCATCCTCGTATCACTTTGCATTCTAGCCATGTCGTACGCACAACCACCCGATGTTTCCACCCAGACGGGTCTGGACGCGTTCCAAGGTATCCAAGCTCCTCCCAGCGCTCCACCTTCCATTGCGCCCATTTACCCCAGCATCTACCCAATTCCGGGAGCATCACGTCCTCCTTTAGTGGGCGTGTATGGTACAGGTGGTCCCTGCTGCATGCCGAACCATCAAGGCCAAAACAATGTCTACCCACCGGCGAACCTCATCCCAGCAATGCTCTCGATCGATAGTGGTTATATCTCCCAGACATTTTCCCCTTTCCCATCCATGCTCCTTGGGAATGCCATCACCGCTTTCCTGCCTCCAGAATACACTGGTCAGTACGGACAACCTGCGCCGACGTCGGTCCAGTGGCCTCTTCCTATGCAGCCAGAGGCAGTTATCAGTCAACAGCCAGCTCAGCATCAAAATACTCAAGACATCCTTGCGGCGATGGGACCTCCCCAGGAACCTGGATCAGTTCACGGGGAGGATCATCAGACTAACGTGGCGTTTGATACAGCTCCCTCTGTGCCGGAGTCGGGTCTGGAACCCGATCGGTGGGAGGATCAGTCTGGTTCCCATCTCCCGGAGGAGAACACGAGGTCGGAAGCATCTCCCCAGGAGCAGCGACACACGGACGAGGTAAGTCTGGTAGTATGATCCATTTCATCACCTGACGGACCAACGACAGCTGGGAAACGCGCGGTATTATTGCGAGCCATGCAAGAAATGGATCCTCGATCGCAGAAGGTCGTTTCACGACAAGAAGCACTCTCTCGAGGGGGGGGAATACATTTGTAGAATATGCAAGGTCCTTGGAATCCCTTGCAAGCCGTGAGTTTTATATCCTCAATCGGGGCTGTTCTTGCTGATGATGATGATTCAGCCTTTCTCGCAAGGACGCGTTGAAACGTCACGTTGAAATGAAACATCCCGATTATGTCAAACTATTAAGGAAGTACAAACTCAAGATCCTCGTGCCTCGACGAAAGAACGAGCCTGAGAACCTCCGTGCATTGAGACGAGCAATGTTCCCCAACCGATCACAGGCTGTACAGACTGACGCATGATCAGAATCTTCATGCAAAGCAAAGGATCTCACAAATTTATATCCTCACATCGCTGTCTTTTTGTACTTTTTTGAATACTCACGCATATTCTCTGATACACATGGATCCGTGTCTTAGGGACACCCCAACGGCATTTGTATTTATACCAACATCATGTTCTATGCCTTATTTGATCTCGCTGTATGCTTAACCGTCACGACTAGCCACGATACAGTTGACGATTACAACGAAATAGATCATATCTCCGATCCGTGAATATCGATCGCACCGGTGATCGCTGAAAAACGAAGGTGTGACGAGAGGTGTAATTATTTACAAAGATGGTATGGATAGTAAAACGTACGGGCGAAAGCCTGAAGGGCTTTCCAGCCCGCGGCACTGCAGAGACCACGGAGCGAGCTGCGAAGGGTGGGTGGGCACAGCAGGTCGACGAGTGAACAAACTGTAGTTGAGCGATGTGCAACGGACGGTGAAATTGCGTGAGTGATGTTCACGGACGTTGGGCCTGAGAGAGCGAGAGGAGGGTGGGTGCGAAAAGAAAAACGAGCGTAGCGGTTTCGGTGCTATGCGCTGGAGGTGCGACGGCAAGAGAGAAGAGAGATGCCACCACCTCGCCTACTCATGCACGAACTAGCGTCTAGGAAAGTCACGTGCCGAGACTAGCCTAGAGTGACATGCGACTATGGTTTGAACATAGCGAACCGTTATTTGCTGCCGATCAATATGTGACATTATGGAGCTCCATATCACCCATTAATTTAGAGAGAGGTCGCACGAGGGGCATCGCCGCAATGACGGATGTCATGAGATGCCTATGCGCCCGAAGAATAAAATTCGGGCTTCGGGCTAGCAATCCCGAGACTGAAAGGTTTTCTATGCTCCGCACACAATGCTGAGGAATACAAAGTATTTCAACTCGGACAGAATGAATGCATGACGTCACCTCTTCACGTACGTGCAAGATTTGAACAAGGATGTCGGTCAGTCCACGACCTTTTGGCTGCTATGCAACACTCAGCAAATGCGATCATCATAGTGCAGAAGATAAAAAAAAACACAGAGAAGCGAAACGAGCGCATCATGGACTCGGTGCCCCTGAGAAAATAGCGACAGAACGGACGAAAAGGAAACGAGTGGCAGGAATGTTCTTGAAGGAAGACGGGACAGTCTACAGAGTGTGTTGAAAGAGGGAAACGTGGTATTCATTCGAAAAAGTGAACCTTTTGACCTCAAATCCGCATCCAACTAGGTTAAGCACGCGCGCAGAGAGAAAGAAAGTAGAAAAAGAAATTCAACGAATGTGGTATCCGGTAAACGAGTATTTACTAGCTTGAGGGTGTGAAAACACAAGAGAGTTCAGTGCACGGAGGAGAGTAACAAAGACAGCGATGCGAACCTTGTAACGAAAAACGCAAGAATGCAAGGGATTATGAATTGCTTTGTGTCGTATGAGAAATTAGTTCCTGTGACCAATCCGACGGGAATGATGGAAATACTAGGGTTGTTATAATGGCAAGGCCACGTCAGGTATCCACAGAAAAAACAGCATAGTAGGCAAGGGGTGGGGTCGTGTCGGTCGTCAAGAAGTAAATATATGTGGTAATGGGGAGGACGTATGAGCAGGGTGGACTGCTTCAGAGATCCGTGCCGACAGCGTCCACCACATACAACACCTGCTGCGGCCTCACAAATAGCCCCATGGATTCTGATGCCGATATGTCGCTTGCGGCAGGGGATGCACTCCGCATCCGCTTCATCCTGTCAAACCCGACATGTAACTGGTCCCCCTCTCTCTTCATACCACCCGATGTCTTGAGTGTCGACGTGCCGTTGCTCCATTCTGCCTTGCGGCGCCGTGGCGCACGGGTATCTTCGCCAGCACCAAACTCCCATTCGGAGCCGTTCCCGCCAATGTCAAAGTACCGAATACCGCCCCAAGAGCCGTCGCACCATGCACGGCCATCACTGACGTCGCCGACCCAGGTGTCAATAGGTACTTCGACGCCAACCCAAGGTCCACGCTCGCCAAGGACTTCTCCAATATATCTCGCAAACGCACGGAATCGTTTCCGCCTGGAAGAGATAATACAGGGAATACCAATGTCGAGCGTTGCCCCTGGAGGGACTGCAGACGAGAGGGTTGACTCAGTGAGTGTAAGTTCAGGTGAAGATCTCGTCTCGGGCGTTCGCGTGGAGGTGGCGAACGTTTCACTGCTCTCTCGCCCGGCGAGGGTGTCGTCGGAAATCTGATCCTCTTCGAGCAGAGGGGGGGTAATAACGGGATCCATTCCATGCTCTGGGGTCTCTAGCGCCGTGTAGACGGTGTGAAGGTTCGTCTCCGTGTCGTCATTTCCATCTGGTAACTCGACCGGTGGGACGGAGGGCGTATTTTCTTTGTTGTTGTTGGTCTTTGACCCTCGCTCTTTTCCGATCTCCACGCGACCAATACGCGGGGAGGGCACAGGAGAGGATTTCTGACCCCCGTTCTTTTCGACGACGTTCCTGCCCAACGACTTTTTGTGCGCGACAGGCGTCGTACGTCCTGCAGATGGTGATCGTTTTGTCACTGGTGCAGGGCTGATCTTGGTGGCGTCCTTCTCCGGATGTCGCACAGGGGTTCGTGTGGAGGTGACAGATACACCAGACGCGACACGGGCCCGGACCATCGATATACCTCCTGGCCCTGACCCTGCCGCACTGGACGTAGTGCCCTTTTTAGCAGTGGTCCCGACGGTTCTTGTGCTGAGGGTCGAGAGCGTGGATCCACCGGATGCTTTGCGGGAGCGTGCGCCGTTGGAGCCTGCTGAAGTCGGCGTGATCTCGGATTGTGCGGTGCGGAAAGTAGACGTGTCGGATATCGCGGAGGAAAGGCTGGAGCTTGGACGGGGTATGGAGGATGGTATACGGAGGGTAGATAGGCCGTTAGGGTGATGGGATGAGTGATGAGAGGAACGGACAGCGGTGGGGTGTCGGGAGCGGACGGAAGGTACAGGGTGCTTGATGGATGTCGAGGTTGTGGAGCGCATGGATGAGGTGCTGTTGGTGATGATCTTGGACAAAGTAGGCCGCCCGTTCGAAGTCGTGACTGGCGGAGTTGGCGTTGAAGTGCGGTCATGATCGTCGTCGTCTTCGTCATCGTCATCCTTTTCGCTTGCGCACCGTTCGCGATCGTCTACATTGACAGTTAAGCGTGTAGAAGTCGTATTCGTTGATGGCGACTTCCGATGTCCGACCACATGACCGTGAGCGCGAGCCTTTTCTGTTGCACCAGATCGTACACTCGTGACGCTCGCAGAATCCGGTGTGAGCTTAGAGTCGGGTCTCTCGCTCGCGCGAGATGCCGTGCTGTGGTTGCGCACCCTCGCAGAACCAGTTGTTGTGAGGGTGGTTGTACTCCGCGCAACACTCCGTATCGAACTGCCTGAACTTGCAAGGTTCCCATCCCTACCCTGGCCGTGGGATTTTGAGACAGGAATTGTACGCGAAAGGACAGAAGCACGGAGAGAGTGGACTGAAAGTGTATCCGAGTCTGCGTCACCGGACCCGCGGATCAAGGATGGGCGGATAGCGCGAGATAGATGAGGATTTCGGAGCGTGTGATGTGGTGCGGGAGACATAAGATCTTCGACGGGAACTTCGATCTCTGGGAAGATTGCAAAAGGTCAATTGCAGATAGTTCGGATTAGATGAATGAAAAGGGTCAATGAGCATGCGAGATGAATGAAGTTTTGAGTGAGTCGCACCCTGCGAGATCTCTTTGATTGACCATCCTTCGAGAGCGTCGAAGCCACCTTCCTGGCGTACCGCCATCCACCGCTTCCTGATCCATCTCAGCAGATCAACGCGGGCTTCTTCCACCTGCGCACGGATCTGTGACGTCTGCGAGAGCATCGTTGCGTCTGTTTCTGTAACATGCGGGCGAAGTAGTATGCTGGACACAAGCGTCTATGGAGGACCAGAAATTGGTCAAGATTCGTTAAAATCATGATGGAATCAACAGACGCACCTGATATATGGTGGCAGCGTAGCGTTCACTCATTCCCCTCTTAAGCGCTTCCATAACCCAGCCTACCCTCTCTCCGTCGTCAAACCCAACCCCATCGCCTTCCAACATCTCGACCCATTCTGCCTGCTCAAAGCACATCTCGCTTTCCTTTACGAGACACTCGTCAATCGTTTTTTGCGCGGTCATTACCATCTCCCTCGATATGTCTGCCCACGCATCGATGGCGGCATCCAACTTCTTCATTGCGTGTTGAGCGGCGAACAGCAGCGGGAAAACGTTGGTGGGTGTCGTACGCTTACCAACACCCTTGACGACGCTATCCCGTATTTTCTGAGGTAGAGCAGCGAATTCGGCGTTACACCAGCCTTCCCCAAAGAGACCCACGAGTGCGCGTCGGGCGCCTCGCTCCAGGTAGTTGTTAGCGACATCATCCGCGAGCGCGAATTCGAGCACGCGGGGAACTCTGCGGGCACACTGGCGGCATCGACATCCACCAATACCCCACTTGGCGTTAGTGATACGCTCGTATTCGTCAAATTCGAGGAACGCGTGATAGAGGCCATGGAGCATCTCGTAAACGATGCGGGCTTGGGTCTCGTTGTAGAGGTGAGGGAGTGAGAGATAGTTTGCCGATCGAATAATGGCAAATGCAGTGTCGAGGTCATATGTTCGATGAGAGAAAACAAGGGTGCCAGTGTAGATGTAACCCAGGGTGAAGTGGAGGGACGCGGGTGTGAATGGCGGAGAGGGGAGCGTAACTGTTAGCGGTTCAGCCGATGCGGATGATCCAGCCGCAGTCGTAGCTTTAGGGCCCCAATTGAGGAGCTGGGCTCGGAAGTACGGGGAACGAGAGACGAGGATGAAACGGTGAGAGGAGAAAATCGCGGTTGTATGCTCGGGATTTGATGTCGAAAATGTACCGGTGAGGGAAATGCGGATGTCAGAGTAGAGACGAGAACGCCACATGTAAACCAGATCTTTGCGGAGCTTGTCGATACGGTTCTCCTCCGCGTCGACGAGGTCGCGTGATTCGGAGGTATCAAAGAGAAACTCGAAAGCACCTCCTAGGCCTTTTCCTGTGTACAGATATTCCAACTCGTTGGAGAAAAGGGCAGGGGAAATTTGTTGGGGAAGCCGGAGAATGCCACCTTGGTTGGTGGATGGGGATGGGGATGAAGAACGGAATGGGGAAGGCGAACGTGAGTTGTGAGCGTAATCGAGAGTCAGACTTAGTGATACTGAGGACTGTGCGGGGGCTGGAGAAGGGGAGGACGAATATGGTGTCGGAGACGTGATGGGCGGAGGGCGAAAGGAGAAGTAGCGCGCTTGGAACGAAGGCGGGGCGCGCGCGTATACGATCGCTAGGAGAGTGTCAGCTGGCGACGACGGCTGCGATGACCACGCACACCTTTGTGGCCCCAAACCTCCTCTGTGGAATCGTGATCGTTGTCTGGATGCAGTTCCCATACGACATCCGGGAAGCGATCCTTGGCGTTGTGGAAGAGTTCGAGCAGGTCGGTTTGCCAGGCCTGCGTGGACTGACGCGATGCTTCCGGTATTCCGGGCGGAGGAGGGCTGTTCGTCGCCATGAGTGATGAGGACGACGTGTTGGACGACGGCAACGACGACGACGAGTAAATGAGCCAGAAAGCTGCCAGACGCAAAACACGTGTTGTCGGGTTAGGGTTTCGTGTCTGGAAACAAAGAGGGGGGGGGGTCGCAAGTGGAAGGTGGAGGGGGGTTAAATAATCAGCATGAAGTTGTTCGTCAATGGGAAAGGGATCGAAGAAACCGGGCTCATCGTCCAGGTCAAGGGCACGACATTCACGTAGAGGTCGGCACGACGAGCATCCCGATGTGAAGCCGGAGATCCTCGTCGAGGACGAGGATGATCACGTCGACGATCAACCAGCTCCTCGCCCGACCAAAATTGACGTCCCCTTAGCTATGTGGGTGAGCGTCGACGTCTAATTTGACTTCACGGGCTTCCTGACCACACGGAAGGACTTTGATCACTGTGACCCGCGTAGATGCTCCGGAAAGAAGCTCGCCAGACTCGGTCTTATCAAGGAACTCAAAGTCGGGCTGCGCTTCCGCGGTATCGTTGTATCGTGAGTCGCTATGCGTGTGGCGTGTGTGTAGTTCATGTTCACGATTCTCGTCTCGTTCCGTTCAAGACCCAATGGTACTTCCGTCGTAAGTCCGGCTGATAGAGACACCGTGGCTGAAGACGGGCTCGCGGTCATCGAGTGTTCGTGGGCACGTCTAGACGACGTCCCCTTTTCAAAGATAGCGAGTCCCCATGAGCGTTTGCGTATGTAGGTGCCACTCGGTGTTTTTGTGAGCTCATATCATGGTTCAGTACCGTATCTCCTTGCCACCAACCCAACGAACTACGGAAAACCATGGAGACTCAATTGTGTCGAAGCTCTTGCCGCTGCTTTCTATATCACGGGATTCGATCAGTATGCAGAGACCCTTTTGAGTGGATTCGGCTGGGGAGACGCATTCTGGAAGGTCAATAGGCAAGTGCAGTTGCCTTTCAAATCGCATACCTACATTTGATACGTGTTTCACCTGCAGGGTATATTTAGAGAAGTATAAAACATGCAAGTCAGCAGCGGACGTCGCCGCGATGCAGGACGCGATTCTCGCTGAACTCGAAAAAAGCTACGAGGAATCGCGCAAAGACCAAGACAAAGGTCGGTTTACTGTATCCAGGAATGATTCGTGGACGATCTGAATCGTTTATCCGCATACAGACTTTGCATCGAGAAGCACGGAGGACCTCTTGGTTCCCAATCCTAATCACGCTTCAATGATTCCTGATGGTACATCAGAGTCCGGGGAAGAAGGAGATGAAGAATAGATATGCGTGTGTGACACTGTTTTATGCCACATATCAAGTCGTCCCTTAGGTAGCATCGGGTCCAATTAATGTCCAGCGGAGTATTACGTAATGTGCTATGATTATCGGGTGACTCCAACTTGCTCGCCCAGAACTTGAAGTTTGACTGCCCAGCTAGCTCGGATCCTCAGTAGTCGGCCAGAAAACAAGAACCATGCGGTACTACGAACAACGATATCCGGAGGTCGACGAACTCGTCATGGTGCAGGTCCGTCAGATCGCAGAGATGGGTGCTTATGTGAAGCTAGTAAGTCTTGTACTCTCGGCAAACCTATACAGACGGCTGATGGATGCACTTTGAGGACAGCTCGAATATGACAACATCGAGGGAATGATCTTGCTTTCTGAACTGTCGAGACGACGGATAAGATCAATTCAAAAACTGATCAGAGTTGGCAGGAACGAGGTCGTTGTCGTCCTGAGGGTAGATCGCGAGAAAGGTATCTCAGAACGCACACATGCAGATCATGAACCTCGAACCGAGTTGCTCTCTGAATTGATTACTAGGTTATATCGATCTCTCAAAACGCCGCGTTTCGCCTGAGGACATCACGAAGTGTGAAGAGCGGTATATGAAATCCAAAGCGGTGGCCTCCATCATGCGACACGTCGCATCGAAAATACCTTCTGTCGATGCTCCCGCTCAAGGTGAGGAAGATAGTGCGGGGGCGGAAGAAGCTCCCGGTGGGTCGAGTGAAGAAGCTCGATTGGAAAAGTTGTACGAGCAGGTTGCTTGGCCACTCGGGAAGGTCTATGGGCATCCGTATGATGCATTCAAGTTGGCACTCACGTGAGTGCATCCTTTTTCACTCGTCTGACCTCGCATTCGTGCACGTTGACGAGTATCATTATGATTGTAGCGAACAAGAGACGGTCTTCTCTGCACTTGTCAACCCACCCACTGTTCCTACCATCGCTGCGCTCACCAGTACGATTGCGCGACGACTTACGCCCCAGCCAATCAAACTTCGGGCGGACATCGAGTTGACGTGCTATACGCCGGCTGGAATTGACGCAATCAAAAAGGCACTGAGGGCAGGAGAGAGCGAGAGCAACGAGACTGTCCCAATCAAAGCCAAGCTAGTCGCGCCGCCACTATATGTGTTGAGTACGAATGCGACGGACAAGGTGAGAAATCGATGCTGATGAATGAAAACGAGCTCCGAGGCGCTGACGTGCACACCTGTTCTTACTTGTAGTTTGTTGCGATCGACCGCCTCGAACGCGCCATTGAATCCATTCAGGGCTCGATCGAGTCCCAAGGAGGTGCACTGGTCGTGAAGATGAAGGTAAGTCATTGTTGGCATCTTCCCGAGTCAGTGCATGAAGGAAGTCCTGTCGCAGCCGAAAGCAGTTTCGGAAACAGAAGAACAAGACTTGGCACAGCTTATGGCCAAGGCCGGGCAGGAGAATGCAGAGGTTTCGGGTGACGAGGATGACGGCGATGAGGGGATTTAGCCCTGTGATATGATAGAACTGAACTTTCCAAGCCATATGGCGCCTGTTCAGTGTACAACCCAAATCTACACCGCTCAGATCTCAGTGGTAGAAAGTACAACAAGTACCTAAGGTTGCTTGACCAAATATAACACCATACAGGCGAATCCGTATGCTGTGCTTTATTGATTAGTCTGGTCACCAGACTACCTTCAAAATTGGAGTATCGCTCAATCCACCCCGACCTTCGTAGGATCAGCACAGTCGTTCTGATCTTGAAGCTTTAGGTGTAGTTTTGGGAGACTAGCGTTCGACGTTGGGCACTCCACCTCTTACCTCTACATACTATGTTCGCCGACCGATGTCTCGCTGGCCGTAAGATGGTTGACATCGTGCTCAAGCGGGACATCAAGCATTGGTCTTTCTTGAATGGTGGCTACAAAGGGTGAGACGTCCAAATTGTGAGTTTTCTCGAACGGACCCGCGGGCAGGACACTCAACTTGAGAGTAGGACGAACGCGAAGCTTAGGTAGATGCCCCACTCAATGCAGGTACGGACAATGAGCTGAGAGGCTGATCCGAACAGTGACGATGGGACGACCTTGATGGCGATGACCTCTTGATGGTTAGCGCATATGCAACAGAGGTTTCCGATTACATGAAGCATGCCGAAGGTGGCTGCCAGCCACCTAGACTGCCTACAGCCATCTGACCCATCTCCTACAGCTCACCTATGGCCCCCAATCCTGATTACATGTTGCGTTGAAAGGAGCTTGCGTGGTCAGTGGGCATCCTGACTGGTTCATCATGCCTGGTTCAACATGCTCGCTTCCGTCTCCTCACTGCAACATTCTTATGTGTCAATATTACTTACTGTCAGTGTGGTTCGTGTTACTCGCCGTGCTTCAATTAGTCGGCATGGCGTGCCTTCCATATCCTACTTCCTTCGCTGTGCTGACTCCGACGCATAGAACAAGTCCGAGATCCTGCAGATCGCTACGTGTTGAAGACGATCCAGCGGAACTTATCATTCCTAAACCCAACGATGCACTTCCTCCGTCGGGTCAACAGGGCCAACGACTATGATATCAAAGCTCAAACGATTGGCAAGTACTTCTTGGACTCGGAGGTCGGGGCACTCGAATGACAGTTGTTGGTTACTCTGTTTTCGATGACCGCCGCTTCGATTGTTGATTCCTTTCGCAAAGACCGTGAATCTGGCACACGACTCCTCTTATGCCAAGAGCTCATTGTTCCCCACTGTGAATTTGTTGCTGAACTCCATACCAAAACCCATGTGACATAATCCATTCGCAGGAAGTATCCCAGAAAACGCGCCTTGAGGGTAAGTGTCCTCGATATCACCAAGTAGTTGACTTATGTTGTGTGCAGGTAAGCATACGCCAGTGGACATTGGAGTGATGGGAGGAGAACATGCAGGCTTGAATGGTGATCTTCCGAAGCTGAATCGGACCGATCGTCAACGCTTGGGTACAGTCGTTCAGAATGGCAATGTTGACGGTATGGAGCACTTGCAGCCACGGAGTGCTCCTTGACTTACTCCCTTATCTGCGACAATTTAGAAAATGTAAGAGCGATGTTCCCGACAGTCTCGACCGCGTAACGCGTGCGCTACGATCCCCAGTACTACTATGATACTGATACGATGCGGTACCTTCCTTGTTGACCGGCAGGCATCGAAACGTCACTGCTCCGAGTTTGTCAGGATCTAGCCCCAAGTTTACAACATCCTAAGGACAAAATGTCCACCGCTGGGCCCCTGTGTGCTTTGGATTGTTCTCCATCCGCTCGCCCTCATCAAGTAGTAATTTATGCTCATCCCACCTCGTCAACAGTGCACGATGCATGGCATGTATCAATGGCCTTCCGTATTACAGGACGACTAGCTCACAAGTACTGTATGTACATTGATCTGAGGTCAAGCACGACCTCGTCATTTTTCACCCAAGCGCAATCCATCCACACATTTCCATCTTCTGACTGGCATCCGTCGGCATCCTAAGCACAGTCTCCTTGTGCAACTCGCCAATACTGCACCTCTCCGAGCACAATACAAACCTCCCAAGCCCGCCCTCCCTTCCGGTGAACAGACACACCGTCGGCGGTTTCTCGGCGGTGAAATAATATACCGCTGCCGAGTACGTATCGATCAGCGTATAAACCGGAGTACCTTGCGCCTCTTTTGCCTTAGCACTGTGATATTGCGCCTCGGAGCCCCCACGAGTTGCACCGTATTCGGGGACCGCGAATTCTGAGCCGCTCGGCGTGTAATCAACGCGCCGATAGTATCCCATGTTCCCGCCGCCGTACAAATGCTTTGCTGCAGTGTCGATGTCCAGGACGCCTTTAACTCCAATAAGCCACGGTTGTGCGGCGACCACCCGGCCCGCCTCACTAATCACAAAGAGCTTCGGCGAGGCCAAAAGCAATACAATCCCAATCACAACCAGCGCAATCCCACCCTCGAACGTGATCGCCGCCCCCAGCATCGCAATGCCAACAATGAAAATTGGCCAAGCGAGGTAGGGAACAAACCCGAGCACTGACCTCCTCATCGAATCAGATTTATCGAATGCGACTTCTGGGAAATTTTTCCATCGGATGCATGCCGCACGACATCCGTCGAGCACGAGCGCACCGTTCTCGGTCACGCCCGCAACCTGGATCTCGGGGATGATGTCCCAAAGATTGGCTTCGTAGACGTCGTCGTCGGCGTACCAAAATGCGTCCTCGTGGCGGGTGGAGGGTAAGAGTGACACCATACGCTCGGCGATACGGTCGTTGTCGTTGGCCATGGATAAGCGCGCCAGTGCGCGTAGTTCGTCTTCGGCGTAATTGGGCTGGATGCGGTGATCAAAGAAGCCCATGAGCGCGTACACTCGTTCTGCTGCGTGCGGGCCACTCCTGGAAGGGGTCTTTTCGATGGTTGAACCATGGATAGGGGGTGGAAAAGGAACAGATTCAACGGGTACTGGTTTACTAGCGACCCTGATGCCGCGCTGCCATATCGCAGATTTGAGACGGGAAAGACGCTCGAGTCTCT
>QFEF01001395.1:0-18245 GCA_003316035.1 Neoboletus subvelutipes
ACCAGAGCTCAGCTATTGCCAAAGGGGCAAGAACAACTTTATTTACCTATAAGTACTGGAGCTATGGTACTTACATTAGTCTTGAAATAACTGGTATGTAGTAAATAACTTACCTCAGCTGTTGCCAAAGGGGTGAGAACAACTGAGGTGTTGGGGAGAAGAAATAGAACTATATATACTGTATGGTTAAGGCACACTTGTACCTCAACATCCATCAGGGAGGAAAGACGAAGGGAAAAGTATAGTAATATCTGTTAGGAGACATTTGCCGAGTGGCAACTCCATACTGTAAGAGAAAGTGCCACTCTGGAGTTGTAAGTCCTAACTCTGGAGGAAGTCAGCATCTATGCAGTCCCTTTGGAGCTCTGGATGACCAGAGTACCTTCCAGAGTAAGTAGTATTTTATCAAAAATGGAAAAGAAGTACCAACATGTGCTAGACATGAGGCACAGAAATGAAAGACATGCATCAAGCATGCATGTGCATAGAAGATATATCATGCACAGCACAGAGATGAAAGAAGGAAGGGAAACATGAGATGAACATGAGGAGATCTAGATAGGGGGTCTAGACTCTGGACATGGGGCATATCATATATTGTGTTACAAGTGTCCTAGGGGGGGATATTTTTCTCTCTCCTATGAGCTCACCAGACCTATCAGTATCCGCCCCTATACCTGATTCACTCTGGGATGACATTCTTCCCAACCTAGATGTTCCCCAGGAGGTATGGGACAACTTCTTCCATTTGGCTCTGTTTGAAGGCTGATTCCTTTTGGACCCGGTTCTCTTTCCTTCGGCTGCAGACCTTACTATCTCCTAAGTCATATTCTCTCATATATGACTCGTATCCATTTCACCATGATTCATTTCGGCCTCAGTTCATTTCCTCATTTCATTTCATCCAGTTTAGTCAAGCTGTGCCCACAGCATTCTATTTCATATTCGACATGACACATTTCCTTTCTATTTCATATGTGATGTGTCATTCCCTTTTATATCTAACGCAACACAATGCGTCCTCTTCTTCTAATCTTTTATATCATATGTGACGCAACACATCTTTTCCTTTTATACTTTAGAGTGGAGATTCTATCTTTAGCCAGCCCTAAAGGGATTTAGTATAAATAGCTAGAATCACCACCCATGTAATTTTAACTTTGATCTACACAATCTTACATAGAATTTGAAGCCTTCATTGAAACTGGTGTTTCATCATCATCAATCATCATCACCAATCTTGATCTAGAATGTCTGTCAATCAGAGTTTGATCAAGGCACTGAGAACCTGTCCTTGGAAGGTGTCTCCACTTTGTCCCTGATCAGAGGATCAGCTAGTGAGCCATTGCCCAATGCTCACCGTCGCTGCCACCTATTGCCCAGAGGCTGCACCCAGATACAGGCCTTGTCCATGACTTGTCCATAGCTGACTACTCCTTGTGTGCCTGGAGGGAGCCTGCTCTTGCCTTGCATCCAGTATATCAACTGAGGTCACCACAACCATTGCACACTGCTTGCCAATCAGGTAATCCACTTGCAGACCAAGAAGGTCACTGTTGTCTTCAGAGGAAGACCTGTCCTGTAGCGAAGACTTCAGTCTTCTGCATACATGTTATTTGTTACACTGGTCATAACATATTGGATGTCTTGCATTGTGTTAAATACTGTAAGATCAATGATCATGATGTCATTGCATCCTAGGGGTTAGGTCATGTGACACAGTCACATGACTAGGGAGAGTCATGTGATATCAAATCACATGATCAGAATGGCACAGTGGCCAAGCCAGCTGAAGTGAACTATCTTCAGAATAGGATTAGATTTTGATCTAATCGGATCTGATAAGATAAGATAAGATAAGATAACTTTAGTCAAAGTTATCATGTGTAGGCATCAAGCTGTAACACAATGGATTCTAATCAACCAACACATGTAGGTACAAGTAACATGTGCTTCAGGTATGCTTTAGGAATTGTACCTTTGATTGGTGAACCAAGGTTGTAAATAGCATTACGTGCAGTGGTAACCTTCTCATGGAAGTATGCATGTATCTTGGATATCCTCTATGATGCATCAGCCAAAAGCCTGAGGAAGTGAAAATCTGTTTTTGAAGTGAGACAATGTGGACATGGGCAATGACCCTTATCCCAAATCATGGCTAGCAGAGCTCTACAGCCATACTGTAAGCCAATAATATTGAAGTCTTGGACACTCACTTCTCTGGGTAATTTGCCGAGTATGTGAAGATGCAAGGGAAGACTCACCAAAACTTGCCATTGTAGCACTTGATGATGATGCCATTTCGGTATGCATCATGGAATTCATCATCCAATAAGGTCTTCCAAATGGCATGAAACAATTCTCGCTTGCAGTGCATCAAAATGTCATTCAGGGACTTTTTCTTTGCAATGCTAGATACAAATTTTACTATGGTTTCTGGTAGCTAGTTTTGATAATTCTTAGCCTATAACATGAATGAATCACATTGAATAGAACAAAACTTACACTGAGAATGAAGGTGATGGAATGACATGCATCCAAATCAGGACAGCCTTGCATGTACTTGACTGGTTCCCAAAGAAGAGGTAAACTGGCCAAGCAGATGCACTACCAAACTGTACAAGGTGAGTGGCATCTGACCAAAGCATCAGCCCAGTGATTATCCTTTCCAAGTTGCATCCATTGTCCTGTTGTTGCTTATGTAGCTCATTGTGTGCTGTTATCCATGTGTCGGAGGTGTATAGCTCATTGTACACACACTGTTCTTGACCTGTAAGAGGTGATTTCCAAATACACTTGAAGGGTGTAAGATGGAACCATTTTGCAGCCTTTTCAGCAAAGGCAGCTTGGATGACAGCAGTGATGGGGCAATGAAACAGTCCTGGAATTGAGAATGGCTGCCCATTTCCACTGGAATTTCATTCTCAGTGAAACAACCCTCAATAGCCTATGATCCTAGGTTGCACAAGAACACTTAGACTGGGAAAGTGAAGAAGGATAACTACTGAGTGGTTCCTTGAGAGAAGACGAATTCCCAAGAGAACTAGACTGGGAAAATCTCTGTCATAGTCTCTGGGTTTATATAGCAAACTATGTATGTACATGTTTGTATCAGATCTACCAATGTAGAGATGGTAATTAAATATGTGAGGTGAACATGCATCTAGCATGAGGCACAGAGATTAAAAGAATGTGGACACAGCATGCTGTGGCAGAATGGAAGAGAAGTAAATGGAGATTAAAAGAAGGAGCAGATATGACTGTGGGAGTCATTTATACTTATATGGATAGATTAAGGTATGAAAGAGTTCTTGACATCAAGTCTAGACTCTAAGTTAGAAAGAGTGTCTCTGAGCACAAGTGAACCAGCTGAAGTGAACTAGCTTCAGACTAGTGGTCATGTGATCTAGTCACATGATGCAATAAGATAAGATCAAAGATAGAAAAATGAAATGAAATGACTAAGTCCCTGTAGAGGTCACTTGTGGACTTGGGACAGTAACACTCAGGTAGGTACTGAAATGTTTACTGTTGACTCTTTCCAAGAGTCCTGTTGTGGGCGGTTACTGCTGCCACTGGGTGCATTTTCAGATCTGTCGAATTGCTTCAGTTGAGTATGGACATTGAATCCATTGAAGTGGTTACAATTGAAATCTGGGGACTGTATAACCTCATATATGAGACATGTGACTTCAGCACCAGATTTTTGTGTGCTGCTGGCCATCATCCATGTCATGAGCTGCCAGAGACTCATGTTCTTCCAGGGCCAGGGTGGAGTAGGAGGTAAGCAAGGGATATTCAAGGCCACAGTTCTCAGTGAGTGGTCTGCAGGTTCACATGTGATATTGGAGAGCTGATTGAGCATCAGAAATGCATTGGGATCATATGAGGGTTGATGATGATAGTTGCACATGATGAAAATTTTATTAAAAGATGTTTGAAATGTGTCAAATACATGGAGGATAATGTGTGATAATGTATGTGTCTCGGAAGTGGAAGTGGATGATTCAGATAATGCCTCTGTTAAAATCCAGGACTCTGATGGTCTGGAGGTTAGCAGAGCAAGTCCAGTGCTATAAGTACCAGAGCTCAGCTGTTGCCAAAGGGGCAAGAACAACTTTATTTACCTATAAGTACTGGAGCTATGGTACTTACATTAGTCTTGGAAATAACTGGTATGTAGCAAATAACTTACCTCAGCTGTTGCCAAAGGGGCGAGGACAACTGAGATGTTGGGAAGAGGAAATGGGACTATATATACTGTATGGTTAAGGCACACTTGTACCTCAATATCTATCAGGGAGGAAAGATGAAGGGAAAAGTATGGTAATGTCTGTTAGGAGATATTGCCAAGTGGTGACTCCATACCATAAAAGAAAGTGCCACTCTGGAGTTGCAAGTCCTAACTCCAGAGGAAGCCAGCATCTATTGTTATGGCTCAATGCCTACACATGATAACTTTGACTAAAGTTATCTAATCTTATCTTATTTGATCCAATTAGATCAACATCTAATCCTATTCTGAAGATAGCTCACTTCAGCTGGCTTGGCCACTGTGCCATTTCAATCATGTGATTTGATATCACATAACTCTCCCTAGTCATGTGACACAGTCACATGACCTAACCCCTAGGATGCAATGACATCATGATCATTGATCTTACAGTATTCAACACAATGCAAGACATCTGATATACATATGTTATGCTCCATGTCCAGAGTCTAGATCTCCACATGTTCACCTTATGTCTTCCTTTCATCTTTCATCTCTGTGCTGTGCACACTCTTTCACTTATGCACACACATGCTCAATGCATGTTTGATCTTCCATTTCAGTGCCTCATGTCTAGCACATGTTGGTACTTCTCTTCCATTCTAGAGGCAGTGCTTCTACACATGTTTTATCCTCATGTTAACCATGAGTTACCCCTATTTATAGTAGCATCTATAGATTAGACTACAACACATGTAAATTATAGAGATGATATATAAGACCGAGAGCCTAGTACTGGCATTCCCAGTCTAGTTCTCTTGGATAATCCTCCCAATTACCAGAGATCCACTTAGTGAGGTTTCACTCCTCAACAAATCACTTTAGCTTGAGTCTTGGTAGTTGTCACATCTCACTCACTTCCTTATATTCTACAAGCAGATCATAGCTCAGCATTCCCAAGACATAGATTGTAGTCGGGTTGTTTCATCTATGCAGTCCCTTCAGAGGTCCAGATGACCGGAGTACCTTCTGAAGTAAGTAGTATTTTATCACTCCCACTTGAGTGTAGTTGTAACCCCATACCTCAAACAAATTTCCAATGTTGGTCCTTCACAAGTGACTTTGTACAAAGTATGTCCACTACTGTGTCCTTGGTGGAGACGTATCCGACCATTGCTTCTCCCTTTCTAACTAGGTCATCTTGGACAAAATGGTATTTGTATTGGATGTGTTTGATCCAGGCTTGGAATTGCGGATTGTGGCATAGGATGATAGCCACTTGGTTGTTGCAGAATAGTTCAGTGGGAGCCTTTTGTAAATGTCCAATTCTGTTGAAGAAAGTTCAAAACCAGGCTAAGTGTTGTCCAGCATTGCTAAGTCCGATGTATTCTGATTCTGTAGTGGAGAGGGCCACCATGCTTTGTAATTTACTGGACCAGGAGATGGCTCCACAGTTGCTGGTGAATACAAAACTGGAGGTGGAGCAGGAGTTATCTGATTCCTGAGACCAGCCAGCATTTGAGTATCTGTGGAAGTTCATGTCTGTGGAGAGGTCAGATCTGTCAAATCAGAGTTCCATGTCCTTGGTAGCATGTACATATCAGAGTACACATTTTGCTGCTTCCCAATGAATGAACTTGGGTTTTGCACTGAAACAGCTGAGTGCACTGACTGTATATGCAAGGTCTGGACATGTTCTGAGCATAAGATACATCACTAAACCTATGATCATCAAGTATAAGACCTGTTTCCCTTTAATGATCATCTCCAGGACAACACAGTTGTCTGTCAGATCAGTTGTAGAGAGTTGGAGGCCATGTGCCATAGGGGTCCATGCTGGTTTGCACATGGACATACCAGTCTGCTTGAGAATTGTGCAGCAATATTGAGATTAGCACAAGGAGATGGTCCAGAGTTTCTGGTTCTGCTTGATTTCAATTCCAAGGATGTACCTAGCTTCTCTGAGGTCATGCATTTTAAAAGCAGTGGAGAGTTTGGTTTTAATGGAGTTCATGAACTTTTGGGTAGTGGCAGCTAGGAGGAGGTCATTGATGTAGACAACTAGGAAACAGACTTGTTTGTCCTTTCAGAACACATAGAGACATGTTTTGGCATTCAGGTGGATAAATCTGAGTTCTCTGAGTTTCCAGTCCAGGATGTTACGGCTTGATCCATGCACATGATAACTTTGATCAAGTTATCTTATCTTATCTTATCAGATATGATTAGATTGCATCTAATCTCTATACTGAAGATAGTTCCCTTCAGCTGGCTTGGCCATGAGTGCCACTCATCACGTGACCTAGTGTCACATGACTTTCCCATCACATGACTCACAGATGCTAGTCATCTATTATGACATCAGGAATCTACGATCTAGTTCTAGATCTCCTCATAACTTCCTCACGACTTTAATGTCCGTGCTGTGCACATATTCTTATTTGTCACACACATGCTTGACGCATGTTATTAATTTCCGTTCCTCATGTTTGACACATGTTTAACTTCTCTTCCATTTCAGAAGCAGTGCTTCTAACACACTCCTTCAGCATGTTTGATACACACTTTATCCTCATGCTTGATGCATGTTTCCCTCATGTATTTAATCACCATCTCTACATCAGTAGATCCATAGTACACATGTACATACATAGAGATGATATATAAGACCGAGAGCCTAGCACTGGTACCCCAGTCTAGTTCTCTTGGAGTTTTCCCTTTCAACAAGAGATCCACTCAGGAAGTCTCTATACTTCAAAACCATAATCCTTTCCTTGAGTCTTGGAACTTGTCACTCCTCGCTCACCTCCTGTTATTCTACAGTCAGATTTTAGCTCGGCATCCCCAAGACTTTAGTAGTTGCTGTTGGGTCGTTTCACAGGATTTTGTTCCAATTCCGGCTTGCTTGCTTTAGTCCATATAAAGAGTGCCAGAGTTTCCAGCAATATCCAGGTTGGATGGGAACACCTTTCAGAGGTGACATGTACAGGTCTTCTTCCAGCTTACCATTTAGATAGGCTGTAGAGACATTCATTTGGTCTAACTCCAGATCGTATTTGGCAGCTAAGGTGATCAGAGTACAAATGGAGTCAAGATTTGCTACCAGAGAAAAGACCTCCTGGTAGTCAACTCCTTCCTTTTGTGTGAAGCTGCACGTGACTATCCAAACTTTGTACCATTCCACATTTCCTTTTTCATCTCGTTTGATTTGGAATACAGGTTTGAAGGTCATTAGAGTTACTCTATCTGGATGAGTATGGTTTTGTAGACATGATTGGAGTTGAGACTTTGAGGTTCTTCTTCCATGGCAGATTTCCATAAGTCCTTGTCCACTCCAGAGTAGGCCTCCTTTAGAGTCTTCAGAAGTAGTTCCTTGGAGGAGTTTGCAGATCTGACAAATATGAAGTCTTCAATGGAGGCAGAGAATGCTCCTAGGAGTTCTGGTTCCAGGAGTTCTGGAGTAGGCTCTTGAGCTTGTGCTTCTTCTCTGTGATTTTCTCATCTTGTGGCTTCTTCCTCTAGGGTATGTTTATATTCTTTGTTTTTGTTTGCTGCCTGTCATTGTTGGTTACTCCATCGGACAGGTGGAGCTGGAGCTGTGGCAGGAGCAGGAGCAGGAATGGGAGGAGAAGCAGGAGCAGGAGCAGGAGCAGGAGCAGGAGCAGAAGCAGGAATTAGAGCTGGAGTGGAATCTGTTATGACTGGTGTAACAAATAATGCATACATGGATGACTGAAGTCAAGAGTGCTACGGACAGGTCTTCCTCTGAAGACGACGGCGACTTTCTTGGTCTGCAAGCAGATCACCTGATTGGCGAGTGGTGTGCAATGGTTGTGGCGACCTCAGCTGGTGTGCTGTTCACAATGGCAATGAGCAGGCTCCCTCCAGGCACACAAGGAGTAGTTGGCTATGGACAGGTTGTGGGCAAGGCCTGTATCTGGGCGCGGCCTCTGGGCAATAGGCGGCTGGGCACGGCTAGCGTTGGACAATGGCTAGCAGACTGATCCTCTGATCAGGGACAAAGGGGTGACACCTCCGTATAGAAGGTTCACAGCTACTTGATCGAGCTCTGATTGACAGAAGATCAAGATCAAGATTTGGACAAGTGAAACACCGGTTTTGTGACACTGGCACAGGCACTGACAGCAAAGACTTTGAAATCCATGTAAGATTGTGTAGATCAAAGTTAGAGTTACATGGGCGGCAATTCTAGCTATTTATACTAAGCCCCTTTAGGGCCGGTTAGAGATAGAATCTCCACTCTAAAGTCTAAAAGGAAATGATGTGTCACATTGTGTATGATGCAAAAGGAAAGACGCGTCATGTCGCGTAAGATATAAAAGGAAGAGACGCGTCACGTAATATGAAATAGGAAGCTGCGGGCGCAGCTCAACTAAATAGAGTGAAATAAACTGAGGCCGGTGAGTCATGATGAAATGGATATGAGTCATATATGAGAGAATATGACTTAGGAGTTTAAATGGTCTGCAGTGTAAGATGAAAGAAGTCCGAGGTGGGATTAAGGTTGGAACAGCAAGGAGTCCAGGATGCCTTCCCATACCTCCTGTGGGATGTCCAGGTCTGGGAGGATGTCGTCCCAGAGGGAATCAGGTATTGGTGCAGATACCGACAGGTCTGGAGATGCCATAGGCGAGAGAAAAATAGTACCCCCTAGGACACTTGTAACAGAATCAGGGAGAAGAGTGGGAGCTTCATCTAGTCAGAGTTGATCTAATTGGTTTGCCAGTTCCTCAATGCCAGGGGTAGCAGGGCATTCTGGTATGTGTTCTGGAGCTGTGGGGATGTCTTCCACTAGTCTGACGTTGCATGGAGGTGGATGGTGTTACGACTGGTGTAACAAATAATGCGTATGCAGAAGACTGAAGTCTTTGCTACGGGACAAGTCTACCTCTGTAGACACAGGCAACCTTCTTGGTCTGCAAGCAGATCACCTGATTGGCAAGCAGTGTGCAACAGTTGTGATGACCTCAGCAGGTATGCTGTTTGCAAGGCAATGAGTGGGCTCCCTCCAGGCACACAAGGAGTAGTCAGCTATGGACAGGTTGTGGGCAAGGCCTGTATCTGGGCACAGCCTCTGGGCAATAGGCGGCTGGGCACAGCGAGTGTTGGGCAATGACTCGTGGACTGATTCTCTAATCAGGGACGAAAGTGGTGACACCTCCCTATAGAAGGTTCACAGTTCCTAGATCAAACTCTGATTGACAGACATTCGAGATCTAGATTGATGACAAGCTGAAACACTGGTTTCAGAGATTAACAATGCTGGCACAGGTGCTAACAGTGAAGGCTTCGAATTCTACGTAAGATTGCATAGATCAAAGTTAAGGTTACATGGGTGGCGATTCTAGCTATTTATACTAAGCCCCTTTAGGGCTGGTTTTGAGATAGAATCTCTGCTCTAAAGTATAAACGGAAATGACACATTGCATCGTGTATGATACTAAAGGTTAAATGAAGACATGTTGTGTCACGTAAGATATAAAAGGAAAGACGCAAGTCTTGTCATGTGAGATATAAAAGGAAAGATGTGTCGCGTACCAAAAGAAGAAAGACACATCTTGTTTAAATATGAAATGTGATACTGTGGGCGCAGCTTGACTAATCTGGACCAAATGAAATAAGCGAAGTGAAATGAACTGAGGCCAGGGTGAGTCATGATGGAAGGAACACAAGTCATATGCGAGAGAATATGACTTAGGAGATTAAAAGGTCCACAGTTAGAAATGAGACGGGTCCAAGAGAAGCCTAATTCTTGAAGAGTGCAGAGTGGAAGTACTCCTCCCATATGTCCGGTGGGATGTCTAGGTCTGGCAGGATGTTGTCCCAAAGGGACTCAGATATCGGAGCAGATACCAATAGGTCTGGTGAGCTCATGGGCGAGAGAAAAATGGTACCCCCTAGGACACTTGTAACATTACCCTCCTCATCCTCATAAGGTTGAGCCACCAGCTCAATTATCTCTATCCCTCTTGTTGATGTCATGGTCAGTGAGATCCCAGGTAGAGGGATCGATGTCATCCTTGGTGCAGTTCCAGGCTCGATGGCCAAGGGTGTTACATTTGCCACAACAGGCAGAGGGGCAATGATATTGGGAATGTCCAGGGGCGGTGACATTACAGAAGGGACAGAGGTAGTGGGGACAGTTGGGACGGATATGTCTGGGTTCGCAGCATTGGAAGCAGGTGACCCCTCTGAACTGTACATGTGAGGGAAACACTCACAACAGGGTGTTACTGTTGAACTTGTTATGTTCAATTGGTACACTCTTCATACTAGCTTACTCCTATCTTTTATCTTATCTTATCTTGGAAACGGACTCTTACTATAGAGTATGGTAGACTTCTTTTTTGGTCGTTCTAGACCCACATGTGACTGTTGTTCATCACAGGGCTAGACCTATGATGTCATTGTGATGTCATGGACTCCAGACCACTTCTGACATCATTGGCTCTAGACCATGATGTCATACCCTTAGCCCTCTCAGTCAGCATGACTGATCATGACGTCATTTATGATGTCATACCCTTGACCCTATCAGTCATTGGGTGTAGGGCAGGTCCCCTTATATTGGGACTCCTCTTTAACTCTATATACGATACATATATAGTCTGGGAGCTCTCTCCCATTATAATTAACAACTCTTCTACCTCAGTTTCCATCTGCTCATTAGCAGATACTTAAGAGCTCTACAGACCAGCTCTTTCTCTTGCCCACCAGCAAGTCTTGTCAGGAATCCTCTGTCACCCTATCAGTGAGTTCTCTGCTGATCTCCCTTCTTGTTGCCCTCTGCATCATTGGATCTTGGTCCGTCTGTATCCAAGTCCAATAGGTTATGAGCCCCACTGGCTTGTAGCTGTACGACGACTTCGCTCTCTAGTTACGAGCATAGCGCAGGACACTGGATTCCTTCACTCCTACCTTTGGTTATCTGCCTTGGTATTGCTCATTCTAGCTGGTTTGGCCAGAGCGCAGACTCTTGTCTTCACTGCTCTGATTGGCCTCTGGACACAAACCTTTTTCATGCTGATATGATCTGTGACTGACCATAGCAATACATCTAGATCGGTTGCTGCTTTGAGTGCACCACTAGTTGTAGGTCATCCACTTTGTCGCACTTGTCCCCAGCAAGCAAGACCATGTCTGACACCTTCCATCAACGTCATATGACCCTATTCTTCTTCCGAATCACCTTCTCCTCACTCCTCAGTGTCTCGTGGAAGACGGTTGATTCCATATCCTGTACTCCCACAAAGACCAAGTCATAGTGATACACCTATTCCTTCGACATCGAGGTCTTCCACAACTTACTCTGTCACATCACCTCTCTTGTCTCCAAACTCTGGTTCTGTTTCCTCAAGCTCTACACTCGGAAACTCCTTGTCCTACCATCCACCACCACAGGGTCCTATCGGACATCTTGCAGGTATCGACCTCGACGATCCCTACACCCTACACGCCTTTATGCATAGCTCTACTGAGCGCAGGCGACCGGTCCCTTTAAACCTTTCCCCCATTAATCTTCGCCTCACTGCTGCTTTTATTTGTGATGAGCCCAATCCGGCAATCCAAGACACGCTCCGTCTCAAGCTCTATTCCACACCCACATTTGTCTCAGGCATTGGCATATTCAGACATGATGTGCGATTGGTTCCCGACAGCCCGGGCAGCTGGGCTCTTATCAGAGACTGAGCCCACTCCCGAACCCGTCTTATCTCAGGGCTCACCAATACTATGTGCGACAACAGTGAAGAGCGAAGACAGCACAGGGAGTATCAACTGCGCTTTAACCTCTCAGGCTTACACCGAAGGGGTATGGGAAGTAGGCCTGGACGGTGAGATGATTGTCCACCACCCTCGTGAGCTATCTCCGAGGATTAAGTCGGAAATGCCGGATCTTCTATATCCACCGTCTGCCGAACTTTCTTTTAGGTCTTTACCGTCTAGTGGATCAGATATTTCTAGGACACCATCGTCAGATCATGAGGCGCAAGCCTACCAACATCTTTATCACCAGACTTTGTTGAATCGGCAGTTAGCCAATAAGGAACATCAGCTCGCGATCACTGAGCACCAGCTCGCTCGCAATAAGCTTACCCAGGAGAACCTTCATTTGAAGGATAGAATCCGCGAACTAGAGGATCATCTCGAAGCTGAGGTGCAGATGGCTGACAAGCAGGCTGCTCTCCTTGTCCATAAACAGAAGGAGATTTGTGACTTACATGATACTATTATAGTGCGCTCTGCTTGCGATGATACCCCTGAGGAACACATCCAGAGGGTCTTTGGTGGCAGTGGTGGCAATGGATGGGGCGGGGGAACTGGTCGGGATGACCCAGGTGAGGTGGTTGATTGACTGAGTCTTCACGCTAGCAGGAGTGTAGCCAGAGTGGTTCCGAGTTGTGCAACCAGTCTTCTTGCAAATGAAGCATCTCTGTTCACGAAGACACTTGGCTCGTTCTGCTGGCGTGATTGTAAGACGATCAACATCCATAGCATTGGGATCCCTGCGGCTACTATTGTTTCCACCAAAGGATACCTATGGTCCTCTTCTAAGGTTTCAGATTCTCCTGAGCCCTCCTTCAATCTCAGAGGCTTTGGAGTAGATCTCTTCCATACTCTTGGCATTTTTGAGTATACTGGACAGAGTGAGCTGGGTGGCAATGGGAATGGAGAGCCCTCTGAGGAATCATTCAGAGAGGGCAGCGATGTCAGATATTCTGGTTCTGATGGCAAGCATGGAGAAGATGGAGACATATTTCTCAAAGCCAGAATTGTCTCTCACATCTTGGACAAGATTTGCAATCTTGATTCTCGTGGAAGCAGCGGTATCATAGGGGGAAAAGGTGGTATGGAAAGCTTTGGTAACTTCTTCAAACTTTCATTCTCCCTCAGTGAGCATATTATCATTGAGCTTGGTAAGCCAAGCCTTGGAGAAGGACTTCCCTCTTCTCTTGGACATGCGGTTGAGGAAGATGAGGGACTTGGCACGATCATTGTACTTTTCTTCATGGAGAGAGAAGTATCCCTGCATGGCAAGGTACCATCTGTGAGTGTCATCTGGTTCTCCCAAGAATTCTTCAGGGAGAGCAGCTTTGATTTCACCCATCCCGATCTGAGCTTCATTGTTAGAATTGTTGCTTCCTGGGTCAGGGTCTTCCGGGTCAGGGTCTTGGTGATAGGGGTCGGTCTTGCTAAGCAGAACATTCCTTCCAAGGGCATAGGAGTAGTATCCAGCAGCTGGCTCTGGTTGGTCTACTTGGATAGGTTCTGGTTCTGATGGTAGCGGTAGGGAATGTTCGGCCAATGGGGTCTGACTTCGGGAAGGACAGTCTGAGGAAGTGGTTCTGATGATGGAAGGGAGTGGAGATGGAGTACTCCAAGATGTTCCTCTGATTCTTCTGGAAGCGGAAGAGGTAGGTGGTACAGCGGCAAATGATCCTGGGGGATTTCTCTGGTTCTCCTCGTCGGACGGTTCTCCAAGTAGGCTCTGTAAATTTATACGTCTCGTTGCGGCAGCTTCTTGACTACCTTCGGGCAGTCAACTGTTATCAAGAGTGGGTCCTGGGGTGTGGCAGCTCTGCAGGCAAAGAAAGAAACTTTGATCTTTTGTTACGACTGGTGTAACAAATAACGCATATGCAGAAGATTGAAGTCTTTGCTACGGGACGAGTCTACCTCTGTAGACATGGGCAACCTTCTTGGTCTGCAAGCAGATCACCTGATTGGCGAGTGGTGTGCAATGGTTGTGGCGACCTCAGCAGGTATGCTGTTTGCAAGGCAATGAGCAGGCTCCCTCCAGGCACACAAGGAGTAGTCAGCTATGGACAGGTTGTGGGCAAGGCCTGTATCTGGGCACAGCCTCTGGGCAATAGGTGGCTGGGCACGGCGAGTGTTGGGCAATGACTCATGGACTGATCCTCTAATCAGGGATGAAAGTGGTGACACCTCCCTATAGAAGGTTCACAGTTCCTAGATCAAACTCTGATTGACAGACGTTTGAGATCTAGATTGACGATGAGCTGAAACACCAGTTTCAGAGATTAATGATGCTGGCACAGGCGCTGATAGTGAAGGCTTCGAATTCTACCTAAGATTGCATAGATCAAAGTTAAGGCTACATGGGCAGCGATTCTAGCTATTTATACTAAGCCCCTTTAGAGCCGGTTTTGAGATAGAATCTCTGCTCTAAAGTATAAAAGGAAATGATGTGTCGCGTTGCGTAAGATATAAAAGGAAAGATGTGAGTCTTGTCGCGTGAGATATAAAAGGAAAGACGCATCACGTACCAAAAGAAGAAAGACACATCTTGTTTAAATATGAAATGTGATACTGCAGGCGCAGCTCGACTAATCTGGACCAAATGAAATAAGCGAAGTGAAATGAACTGAGGCCAGGGTGAGTCATGATGGAAGGAACACGAGCCATATGCAAGAGAATATGACTTAGGAGATTAAAAGGTCCACAGTTAGAAATGAGACGGGTCCGAGAGAAGCCTAATTCTTGAAGAGCGCAGAGTGGAAGTACTCCTCCTATATGTCCAGTGGGATGTCTAGGTCTGGCAGGATGTTGTCCCAAAGGGACTTGGGTATTGGAGTGGATACCGACAGGTCCGGTAAGCTCATGGGTGAGAGAAAAATGGTACCCCCTAGGACACTTGTAACAGATGGTCATCATCATCGTCATGTTCCAGTAGGTGGAGATGCTCTGGAATTAGGCCCTCCCACTGTCTTTCAACAGCGGAGCTATTCCATGGAGCAGATTCAGCCTTGGAGATCATTCCAGATTCATCAAAAATGACATGGCAACTGGAGATGATGGTCTGATGTTCAATGTCAAGGAGTTTGTAGGCTTGTTGCCCATATGACACAACCCTAATGGGTGTAGCTCCAGGTAATCACTTCGAACGATTAGACTGAGGGAGAAGGAAATAATTACTACTGAGTGGAACTCCTGAGGTTGGTTAACTCCCAAGAGAACTAGACTGGGGAAATCCCTGTCATAGTCTCTGGGTTTATATAGCAAACTACTATATGTACATGTTTGTATCAGATTTACTGATGTAGAGATGGCAATTAAATACATGAAGCGAACATGCATCTAGCATGAGGTACAGAGATTAAAAGAATGAGGACACAGCATGCTGTGGCAGAATGGAAGAGAAGTAATCAGAGATGAAAAGAAGGAGCAGATATGACTGTGAGAGTCATTTATACTTATAAGGATATATTGAGGTATGAAAGAGTTCTTGACATCAAGTCTAGACTCTTAGTTAGAAGAGTGTCTTTGAGTGCAAGTAAACCAGCTGAAAGTGAACTATGTAGCTTCAGTCTAGTGGTCATGTGATCTAGTCACATGATGTGATAAGATAAGATCAAGATAAAAGAAATGAAATGAAATGACTAAGTCCCTGTAGAGGTCACTTGTAGACTTGGGACCGTAACGCTATCCCCTCCTTATAAATCAACTTCCAGGTGATTGAAAGGAGTTTGATTTTCTTTTATTTCCATCATAGGCAGAGGTATTTTATTAAACTTGAGGAGGAAAAGCTCAGGTGGAATTCTGATCACTCTAGGTGCAGAAAGGTGGATGTTGTGAAAGTCATGAATAGCTTCTCTAGCATTTGTAAGATTCATCACTGGTTCCCAGGTTCAATCTGTTTCATCATAGCCCCTCCAGTGGACCAAATACTCAAGTTTTCTGTTTTTCATGTGAGATTTGACAAGGTACTCAACCTCCCATTTGTTGTCTCAGTCCTTAGTGACTTTGATTGGTCCCGGCTGGTTAGAGGATTGTCTGTCTAGACGCTCCTTGTATGGCTTCATGTGAGATACATTCATGACAGGGTGAATCTACATTGTTTTAGGTAAATTTAATTTAATGGCATTAGGTCCTGCTAACTCTGTGATGATGTAAGGACCAAGCCATCTCTTGGCAGGGGAAACAGTAGGATGGGTATTGGCTTTGTTTTGTTGGCAAGTGGCACAGCCTTCCACATATTTCCTAATATAAGAGGTGAGTCCAGGCCACCAAAATTCAGTGGAGACGAGTTGCCAGGTTTTTAAGTAACCAGGATGTCCGGTGGTTTCGTGGTCATGGCAGTGTTCAAGGATAGAGTGTTGGAGGGTTTTATCAGGGTGAATGTAGACTCATCCTTGGTAGGTGAGAATGTCTTCAGTTATCTGCTAGTTGGACAGGTGAGAGCAGAAGGCTGAGGGGATATCTTCCTCCATGGATTGGAGGGCTTGGAGGATGAGGGGATCATTGGAGGAGGCAGATTGAATTTGTTTGGAGAGTGCAGTGTCAATGAGGTTGATGAAAAGGGAAGGCAGGAGTAAGGTGATGTTGGTGTTGTCATTTTCATCAGTGGAGAGGAGGTCAGGTTGCCTGGACAAGGTGTCAGGTCTGGTGAGGAGCTTTCTGGGTACATGGATCATTTTCAGATTCAAGTTGGAAAGGTCAAGGAGCCATCATGCTTGTTGAAACAATATCAGATGCCTGTGGCTCTAGGTTGCACCAAAACACTTAGACTGAGAAGGGAAGAAGGAATACTACTAAGTGGTCCTT
Organism: Neoboletus subvelutipes; assembly: GCA_003316035.1. Taxonomy (NCBI): domain Eukaryota; kingdom Fungi; phylum Basidiomycota; class Agaricomycetes; order Boletales; family Boletaceae; genus Neoboletus; species Neoboletus subvelutipes. The sequence continues at coordinate 16,799 of QFEF01001395.1, forward strand.
TGAGAGAAGAGAATTCCCAAGAGAACTAGACTGGGGAATACCCATCGTAGTCTCTGGGTTTATATAACAAACTATGTATGTACATGTTTATATCGGATCTACTGATGTAGAGACAGTAATTAAATATATGAGGTGAACATGCATCTAGCATGAGGTGCAGAGATTAAAGGAATGTGGACACAGCATGCTGTGACAGAATGGAAGAGAAATGGATGGAGATTAAAAGAAGGAGCAGATATGACTATGAGAGTCATTTATACTTATAAGAATAGATTAAGGTATGAAGGGGTTCTGAAACATCAAGTTTAGACTCTGAGTTGGAAAGAGCATCTTTGAGTGCAAGTGAACCAGCTGAAGTGAACTAGCTTCAGTCTAGTGGTCATGTGATCTAGTCATGTGATGCGATAAGATAAGATAAGATAAAAGATAGAAAAAGAAAAAGAAATGACTAAGTCCCTGTAGAGGTCACTTGTGGACTTGGGACCATAACACTTGTCTGCAATTTAAGGTTTGGGGTTTTCAAAAGTGGGTGAGGTTTTTGTGGTCTGTAAAGACTTGGACTGGGAATGGGGATCCATGGAGGTAGTGTCTCCAGGATTTCAGGGCACAGATGACAGCGAGGAGTTCTCTGTCATAGATATTGTAGTTTTGTTCTGCTGAAGAGAACAACTGGGAGAGATAAGAACAGGGGTGCCAGTCTCTGTTGGTACCAGTTTGAAGGAGTATACAGTAGCTCTGGAAGTGTACTTTGAAGTATCAGTGGTGATGGTGAAAGGAGCAGAGAGGTTGGGAAGATGGAGGACTGGTTTAGCAAGGAAGAGGGCTTTGAGGTCATCGAAAGCCTTTTGATAGGAAGGGGACCAGTTTCAAGCAAGGTTTTTCTTGGTTAGGTCAATAAGGGGGTGGGCAATGGAGGAGTAGTTGGAGATGAATCATCAGTAGAAGTTGGCAAACCCAAGAAAAGAGTGAACATCTTTTACCTTGGTGGGGGTTGGCCAGCTGGCAATTCCATCAAGTTTCACAGGGTCCATGGCAAGTTGTCCAGGTTTGACAATCATGCCAAGGTATTCAACTTTGTCAGTCATAAATTTGCATTTCTCCAGTTTTAAGTGGAGATTGAGTTTGGTCATTTGTTGAAAGATGCATTTGGTTTGTTCAACATGGGTTTGTTCATCGGGGGAGAAGATGAGGAGGTTGTCCATGTAGATGATGAGCCAGCCTTAAGTGATCATATCTTGGAACGAATTGTTCATGAATTGCTGGAATGTAGCAGGGGAGTTGGTCAGTCCAAAGAACATAACCATTGGTTCATAGAGTCCTTTGTAGGTAACAAAGGCAGCTTTCCATTGGTGTCTGTCTTTGATTTGGATGTTGTTGTATCCCCATCAAACATCAAACTTGGTGAAGACCTTGGCATCCTTAAGTTTGTCAACAAGGTCAGAAATCA
>QFEF01001412.1:0-24241 GCA_003316035.1 Neoboletus subvelutipes
CTTATGTAATATGGAGTACTATTCTCATTCACTGGGTCAAAGGGTACGGTATGATAATTACCCTGCGGACCAACACTGCCATGAATCCCTGTCCATTGCTGTTCTGCCAACACACGCTACAAGTGGCCAACAGCAGGCATGGAGCAGGCACACCAGGGCATCCTTTCCTACATGTCCTAGATTGCTTGTTGTCAACTACCTTTTCCCTCGCAAGGATTTCTGGCGAGGCGCCAGAATCTGCCCCTCGTCTCCTGTTGATACCATTCTTTTCCTCCCTCTCTTGATGTTTGCTTGACGCAGTGACTGTTCCTTCGGCTGCTTCGTGGTATCATCGTCTCTCCCGCCCACATCCTTATCACGCTGCCCCACTGAATGCTTTATCGTCTGACGGCTGGTAGTTGGCCGCGTTTGATCTACGGGATGACGGGCTGTCGTCGCTTTCTTCTTTTCGAAAGACATGTTGTCCCAGCCGCCTTTATCGGCCATCGTCAGGATGACATCCCAGCACTTTGCAGACACCCTTTGCACACTGAGGCGGCCGCGGGTGATCAGAGGCATGCCTTTGAGATGTCTGATTCAGGAACTCGCCGATGATGAAGTAGAGACCGCCAAGCCACGATACCTTTGATCGCATTAATACCGTCCTCCCCCACATAACCGACCGCTTCAGGGAGTTTGACGGAGGCAAGATCGGCAAGGTGACGAAGTAGGGATAGCGGGACGAAGTGCTGTGCCCGTGCTACAAACTTTGCATCTACCATAAACCACCTTGGGTTGTCCTTGTCCGATTTCTAGCGATATAGCGAGGCAGTGAGTGACTGCGGAACCTTTGCTAATCGCATAAACCCCTCACCTCATCAAAATACGGATGCGCACTGGCTAGCACGTTTATTTCTCGGGAAGAACAGGCCGAAAAACACTGACCTGTCCCATGCGGTGTCTATTCAATATCAGTCGGTGGCGGGGAATTCCAGAATTCGCGATAGGCATACAGTCTGGGTAAGCCTCTTTGGAGACCTAAAGACAACTGAGCACGGAACTTTGAAGAACCGATGCACAGCACACCTCAGCAAAACCAGCGATGCCTAGCTTTTTGGATGAGACCATCTAGCCGTTACACACGCGTTATTCACTGACCTGGGTTCTTACAGTTGGAGTGATAAAATAGAATCTATGGGAGCTCCACAAGGGGGACTGTGCACTGGGGGTCGGCTAACCTTGTCTCCGAGAACCATTTCTTTCATGAGATTCCTTGCTTCATAGTTGCGAACGCCTTCCCATGGAGTGGATCCCACCGACTCAAAATCGTCAACGCTAAACTGTTACAGCACGATAGTCAGCGGACATACGTAGCGGTGCGTGGGGACATGCCTTGACGTCTTTGCCTTTGACGACGTGTGAATCTGGCTCTGCCTTCATGAGCCAATACTTTCGCGTACATTCCTCCATACTGGATGGGAGTGTGGACACAGAATATTCGGACTCAGATTCGTGATTATCAGCGATTCGGCCGTGCGCAGCAAGCTGTATTGTACGTACGCCGAGTGACTTGTGCGGACCGGGTCTTGCTCCTCTACGGATCAATATACGAACTTGAAGACTCCACTGATAATGTGACCCTCTCGGCTGCAATATACGTATATTAAGTTTCTGCTCAGAATACCTGGATTTTCTCAGCCTCCCGTTGCTGTGGCACCATATAAGACGTTGGCGCCGCCGTGCTTCAATCATTATTAATGTCGAACACCAACGGACTGGACACCATCGATCGCAAGGACCGTGTTCCCTCCCCGAGCACATCCGGTGGGAATGTCGTCGACCATGACGCCCCTCATGGTATGTATCTCCCCATTCACTCAACACCATGCGAGGCTCAACATCCGAAGTCACAGAGGAATACAGCCCTTCGAAGCGTCAGGCTGCAGAGGGCAAGGTCCACATGATCAACGTGCAGCCCCTTAAACGCAGCGAAATGCAGGTATGACTATCGCAATACCCCTCAGCGCTTGACTTGCTGATATCCTGGCCCAAGCCATCGTACGCCCAAGATCTGGGAACTGGCGAGGTACGCTCGTCTTCTGGCTGCGTTCTTTGTGCTCACGGTTCGCGAGGCACTTAGGTGACGCATGGTATATACGGCTCGTTCCTTCAGGGTCTTGGCACTGTCGTGGGATTCTGTGGTGCTATCCCATGCTGCCCGTTCCCAAACCCCTTCCGTAACGTCCAACAGGGTAAGGGGCATCTTTCTTGTCTCCCTACTTTTGTCTCACAGACCGCTTCAAGGTTCGGTCGGTTTGGTCACACGCTTTGGCCAATTTTACAAATCCGTGGACCCCGGTCTCGTCCAGGTTAACGTCTGCACGGAATCCCTGCGGATCGTGGACGTTAAAATACAAATTAGTCCCATCGGCAGGCAGTCTGTGATCACACGCGACAATGTCAACGTCGAGATGTGTGTCCTGTTCCTCATAGCTCCTTCAAACGTTCTGTGCTTACTCCGGAAACAGTGACTCCGTGATCTATTTCCAAATCACGAACCCGTACCGTGCTGCTTTTGGTATCAGTGACCTTCGTCAAGCACTCGTCGAGCGTGCCCAGACGACCCTGCGTCATGTTGTCGGTGCTCGCGCGGTCCAGAGTGTCGTCACTGAGCGTGAAGCGATCGCTTTTGAAATCGCAGAGATTGTCGGCGATGTAGCCGACAAGTGGGGTGTCTCCATTGAGGGTATCCTCATCAAAGACATTATCTTCAGCGCCGAGGTCTCCGCCTCGTTGTCCTCTGCCGCTCAGCAAAAGCGGCTTGGAGAATCCAAAGTCATCGCTGCACGCGCCGAAGTTGATTCCGCCCGACTCATGCGTCAGGCTGCCGATATCTTGGCTTCTCCTGCCGCTATGCAGATTCGTCAGCTCGAGGCGTTGCAGCAGATGGCTCGGTCTGCGAATAGCAAGGTCATCTTTGTGCCGATGCAGCTTCAGAGTGACGTCGTCGGCCAGTCGAGGAGTGGTAGCCAAATCCCTTCCGGGTCTGGCGTCCTCCTTGGAGATGAGACAGGCGAGGATCTTGGTGCAGCCGGTCGTGCTGTTATTTTGAATAGCGCTTCAAACATATAGGCCATGCACCCACTGTTTTCTGATTCCACCGCCATCCATTAATTTCTTTTCCCTGCTATGCCCTTGGTTATGTCTCCTGCGCGCCGATCGACTCCCGTCCCTTTGACCATCCAAGGTTGTATTTCTAATGTGTGCCTACAGCCACAGTTCATGTTGCTTACGTACTTTATATACCGTTGATTGTAGCTTTGGATTCATTATTGACGGTCGAAAACAGGTTCAAGTGCAAGTACTACCTATGTAAAGAGGTGGAATGGAATACAATCGGCCAAGAAACATCAAGTCACTTGATTCCGTGCACTTCACCCGAGAGGAGTGCTGCAGAAACACAAAACAAGAACAAACGAATAAGCTGACGACAGAGACAAGACAAAACGTTATATACGAGTGCGCATGTCGAGAGCGATCAAGGGTAACAAGAGCAAAGCCCAATAGATAATCCGATGTGTTAATAATTAGTTTGGGGGTCCCACCAGAAAACTGGGTAGAGTGGACTCGGAAAACGAAGCTAGCGCTCTCAAAGAGAACAGGAAAGTAACTATAAAACGAAGTCGAAGATGGAACACGGCGAGGAGAAATATTAGAGAATTGGATAGAGTAGCGTTAAGGCGTTCAGCGACAACTGTTGCGCTCAGCAGGTTTGCCCGTGGGTCTCCATGGGCTCCTGGGGTCCAAGTCGAGACTCGCCAGGGTACCGTTCAGATCATGAATAGGACCTTGCTCCTCGTGAGCATCGTGACGACTAGAGCGTCCCTGAGAGGAGGTCTGCCTAGAAGTTGGTCGAGAGACTGGCTCTTGGCGGGAACTGGACCGGCTGGGTTCAACCGGCCGACTGGAACCGTCAAAGTACGGACCATATTGGTGACAGCCGTTGTTGGAGGGCCGGAGTGGACCGTTGGGGCGATCGGAAATTATATTTCCGTCCAGCACACCCGTGTCAAATTTGGGGGGGAAGGTCTTCAAGGCGTGTGACAAGGAGTCTGCGGTTACCAAGTCAATTGAGCCCCTTTTGCGATCATCGAGCATGTAGGCATTAGGATCAGGTGAGAAAGGTGAGAAAGATAAGTGAAGCTGCGATCTGATCTGGAGGTGCTGATCCGCCTCCGGACCAGTTGGTGAACGCGCTGAAAAGGAGGTTGCATACGTATCATACAACGTGTGCGCGTTCGGGGCTTCGCTACGGATTTGGTTCGTCGGGAATGTCCGAAACTTTTCCTCAGGCGCTGCGTTCCCTCCAAAGTCGGAGTCAGCCGTTGTAGGCGTATCTAGACCGCCCATTCCACTCATCCCATGGACACCGAGTTTCTGCAGAAGTTGAAGAGCCTGATCAGGTGATAAGGATGCATGGGCTGAAGCTAGCTGAGCTTGCAACTGCGTTTGGAATTGTGCCTGAAGGGCTGCCGCCTGTGCCGCCTGTGCCGCAGCCTGTGCTGCTTTATCTGAAAAGATGATTAGTGACAACGATGGCATGTGAGAACGGACGCATACATTGACTCCTCCCCCAACTCAAACGGATCCTGCTTCCACCAATTGGGAAGCCTTGCATCTTTTCAATAGCCCTCTCTGCGTCCGCCTTACGAACGAACTGCACGAAGCCGCAGTGCTTCCCGACGGGGACTTTAACCTGTACGTATGTCACATAAGCGGAGGGGACAGAGATAGAAGAGTGGATCACCCCACATAGTGGATATCTCCAAACGGCGCAAAGAATGTTCGTAGTGTCTCCTCAGAGATCAGAGGTGATAAGCCTCCAACAAATACGGTCGTATTATATGGATCGGTAGAAGTGAGCTGTTCGCCATTCGGTCCAATTAGGTTCCCAAGAATCGCGCGTGCTTGCGCGTGGTGCTTCCACGATTCTTCTGAGATCATGTAACGAGGCAATGCACCCTCATGAGAGTCTTGCGCAACACCCAAGGGAATTGATGAAATACCGGCAGCGCTGTTTCCTTTGGTCACGGAACCGTATTGCTGTGTGGCTTGCGCTAGTAAGTTTGGAGCGAGATTGACCATGTCGTCTGAAGGCGCGGAAGTAAGAGCACCAGATGAAACGCTGGTACTCGATCCAGAGCCGAGAGAAGGAACAGATCCTGAACCACTTGTAGTGAGTGAAGACCCAGAACCTGAGGACCCGACTGGGGTTGTCGAGGAGGCGGGCCCTCCACTTCTCGAGGAAGCCATTGGGGAGGAGACGCTTCTTACTTGGTTGCCATTCGGCAATGGTATCGACACTGTCATGTTGCTGCCTCTTGAATCAACTGCGCGGGAATTAACAGGAAATTGGACTAATGGAAGGTCCAAAGAGACCTGGTGTGGTTTGAACTTTGCCGTTGCAGGAGAGATCCGCACTGAGAGACCGTATAGTCAGGAGTCAGGATCGGTATTCAGGGGGGAAAGTGACATACTTGGACGAGAAAGGCAGTACAGGCCGTGCATCTCAATGAGAGCCCGTTGCTGATCTGACTCGTCGGTGAATCTATAGTGGATATCTTTAGCGACAAGTGGTTGAAAAGCAGGTTTTTCTGCTCACCTGACAAAACCATATCCCCTAGACACACCGGTGACCGGATCAAGCATAATTTTCGCACTCTTACAGCTAAGGAAAGGGTGGATGAATTTGGGTTCACGATCGTTCCGTAAACCAAGGACTGGGTTCCGAAATACCGCTACTAGGTCGGAGTTGGATGTTTCAGGTGCGAGGTCGCCAACAAAAATACTGTATTCCTTCGGGTACTGCTGTTGTGCAGGGGATGCAACTACGCCGGCAGTCGGAAGAGCAGGCGTGATAGGGTTGGGAATCGAGGATGCCCAATTAAGCACAAATGGTTTGCTCGAGTTGGGCATTGTGACAGGCGGTGCGCCGCCGTTACCGTTGACCTGGCTAAGTACCGATGCTGCGACGGAAGGGGATGAGAAGGTCAAGAAGCAGTATCCCGGGTTGTTGGCTGGTTGACCGGCAGTGTCAGAGGGACTGTTGGGCACCCTGACGCTGACAGGATCCCAACCCATCAAGCCACAAACCTGTTTTGCGTATTCTTCGTCCATCCAGGGCTCGAGATCACTCCACCAGAGAGTGGAAAGGAGCAGAACAGAGTTGGGGTTTCCGGGAGAGGAGGGCGTACCTGCGACAACGGACTGATGGTCGCGAGGAGTGTGAATAGATGGACGTATGAGCGAAATATCGCGCTGTTCGACGTCTGCGGGGGGACTGTGATAACCCAGGCTAGAGGAGAGGATGGCGGGGGGGGTGAGCACTGGCGGGGGACGGTGGTGGTTCGAAGAAGGGAGATGGGGAGTGGAGAAAGAAGGTGTGTGCCTGTTGGATAAAGCAGACCAACCGTCGACTTGAGTAGGGGGAGAGTTGAATTCCTTGTCCTGCATATGCATTCCGTAGCGGGAAGTTGCCGAAGTAGCTGAATTGGCGGGACGTACGGCCAGATGGGGCGCTGTGTGGCTGGCGATGGCAGGTATGGAGGAGTGATAGTGAGGAAGATTGATCTGATCGACGACTGTAGCGGAGCGAGGGTTGGCGAGACCAGGGGGATGAGAAAGATCATGAGAGCCGAGACGGGACATGAGAGGGGAATCAAGAGAGAGAGTCTCTTTTATTTAAAATCAAGAAAGAAATGACCAAAGAACAAACGACCAACTACTGCACGAAAGCGAGTCTGAAGAAGAGGAAGAAAAACAGGCAAGGGCGACAGCAATGCGATGCGATGCGATGCGAGATGGGAGCGACTGGGTGTTTAGACGGGGGCTAAGATAAGAGGGGGAGGGAAGGGAGACTGAAACGAAAAATAAATCGATTGGAGACAATATACGTCCCTCGCGGAGAGTCTGCGGTCGGAGTTGGGAAACGACCGTCAGACACTGATCTGACAAGTTCGGTATGTCCTCAACATGGAGTTGGTATCTGGTGGCATCGGACAACGTCAGCCGAGTGCCAATAGACTGCGTGGCAGACTGGCAATGTCCATAGGGAGCTGCCTCGATTCAGCGCACAATAGACGAGACACGTACCGCTATTCGTCCGGAATGGCGAACAATGCAGCCAGCCCCTTCTGGTCTGGGATCGACGTACTTACCAGCCATTCCAGAGAAGCATGAGATCTGAGGACTGTGTTCCCTTGCCTTTTGCGGGTCCATATGGGTCCCACCGTGGCTGTGCGATTCAGATGCTGAGTTCGCCCCTCATCGGCACTGTAACAGTGCCACTCCATCCGTCGCATCGTCTACCAGTCTCGAAACAATTCCACCGCACTTTACATCCCCTTTCGTTCCACTTCCACAGTGTAGTCGTGTCGTACTACAGATCGTCCCTTGTTGACCCTTAGGGATGATTATTACATAAGCAACAGACGCCAGTCCCCAAGTTTCGCATTCTCGCACGGACGAGTTTTGTCCCGCAAACACGTCTCCCCGCTCCCGGTGGGCTCTTCGCAGCCATGCCAATCCGCAGACCGTCCGCATCAGCTGGACACCCCGCACCCGCACAATCCTCCTCCAGAGCGCATAGAAGCAACGATTCTCACCATGCTCTCGGAAATGGCCTCTCCCAACCCCCGTCCATCGCCTACTCAGCCGCCTCAGCAACTCCCCAACAGAAAAACGTGCAGGCACTCATCAACAGAATAAAGTACAAGGTCCGTCTCCTTCTTCACGCGTCTTGCCCCTTCCCGTCGAATATTTCCGCCTCTTAGCTGCCCGTCAACTCTGGTCTTGCCTTGGACGTGGTCGAGGGCGATCCAGCCACCCAAGGTGCCGTCGATGCCCTTGTCGAGCTTGCATATGATTCCCTCGATATCATTGCCTGGTCCCTCAGCGAGCTTCTCGAGCGACTCGCAAAGGTCCGTCGCTTCCACCTCCACTCGCACTCCCATCCTTGGCTCACCCACCCGCCGAATAGCAAATCGACGCCGCCGGTGCAATGACCACAGAGGCACTCCAATCCCAGTTATTCGTACTCAAGATCTTGTCTGTGACCATGTCTTCCAGATGGAGCTCTCGCCAAGAAGACCATCCTCGATCCGGTTCACGTGCGAGCAAACCAAGCTCAATATCTGGACAAACACTCCGAAATAACAACGCTTCTATCCCTTCATCCGGTACATGGCACTCGATGAGCGCTCACAAACCATCCTCGGAATTCTCATCTTCAACGCCGCCTCTTCCTTGGGTAGAGATAGATCCACTCGACGACAACTGTGCACGCTATGTCTTGAGCGTCATGGTTCTTTATCTTCGACAAACTGCCGCTCCAGAGAGTCGACTGATGTCTTCCTCCAACCTCGCTCCTGACGCTTCCCTCCGCGACTTCGAGTCCGTTGACATACCTATCCAGTCCCCGGACGACCATGCATCTGACGGTCCACCCTTACCCCCGCATATTTCCCAAGCATCAAAACCTCTCCTTAAATTCAAGCTCTCTGCCACCTCCTTCCAATCTTCAGGCGCCGCTTCCGGACAGGGCCAGTTCAACCGCGCGTTCCATTTCGAGCGCACTCACATGGCACTTGTCAAATCGACGATGGCCCTCAACATCCTCATAAGCAAATTTGCTGGTCGTATAGTGTATTGCTTATCTGCCTCGAATTGGATGGTAGTTTTCCATCGCATTCGCACGAAAATTCACTATCTCGCGAACACAGCCGAGGACAACCCAGACACTGTCGATTTACTACTCATGACTCATAGTGCCATGGACAGGTCGCGTCTTGTCCAGGTTCTTCACGAGCTGTCGTCTCTGCTCGTAAACATGAAAAAACAGGCTCAAGCAGCGGTCGCAATCCCCCTTCGCGTGGCTCTGTGGAACTGGGTAGAACTTTATCCTCAGGAATACAACGAGGCTGTTCGTACGCGGGGAAAACTCGAAGGATCGGCCGAACGAGTCTTTGATCTGCTCTACATCGCCAATGAGCCTGGCCGGGAGCGAGCTCTCTGGCCCACGCTGACCATTCTTTCCTCTTTGTGGACTGATCGACTGACTACCGATTATCAAATCGACACCCATTCTCGCACTATAAACTTTATGCAGCTCCAAAAGTCTTCTTCCCATCGAAAGGTGGGTATGCTCATTCCTGCTTATGCATTATTTATTCAATCAGCACAGCAGGATGTCCGGTTTGTGGAAGATCTTGTCCGTCATGTAAACACCCATTCAAAGTTGTCGGATGTAGCATTTGTCTGTGCTATCGACATGTGCCGTGCAGGTTTCAGAATATCGCCCGAGGGTGAGTTGCCACTGAGACATATCGCTACGGATATCGCGCATGAGATCAAGGTATGATTTGTGCTATGGAAACATAGCGTGCACGGCTCATCGACCTGTAGATGGCTATGGTGGTTGGCGTGAAACAAAAGCCATTCTGGGATTCATTCGACGAGATTGATATTGGGACATATGCAGAAGCGCTCGTGGCAGTGTTTCGGTTCCTCCCAGAGGATGAATCGGTTTCGCTTTTTGTATCGTGTTTGGAACCTGAACGGGCGGACGCTGTCAAGATCTGTGCTATCAAGGCTGCATCGATCCTTGCATCAGAGGTATTTCTTCATGAAAATAATGTAGACAGGGCTTGATATAATTTTCTAGGCGGCCCGGCTTCCGTGGCAGCCTTCAATGGAGAATCTCCGAAGGATTATTGCATTGAGATCTAGAAGGATTTACGAGGTACCATCAATTTGGCTTCTTCGTATCGTCATTGTTCACATGTTGGTTAGACCGCTTCGATACGCCGCAGTGAGGTTGACATGAATGGCAACATCAGAAGAACAGCGACGCGGCCCAAAGCTAAGCGTTTCACGTCAGAAACTCTGACGGACAACGACCTCTTGCTTTTAGCAATTCTGGCCCTTTGGCGCGCGGATCTCAGCTACTCTATGCTTCCAGTAGACGAGGAGGACTCACTCCAGTGGAGCATCACATTCACGCGTATTTGGGATTCTGAAGCAGATACCTCGGTCAAGATTTCTGCGGCAACAACTTTCCAATGCCTCGTAGATATGTTTTTCCGAATGTCCCCCGAGGATCCCGATTACCCCTACTCCGAGGACCGGCTAAAGCAAAGTCTGTGAGTGATATGACTTCGTTCCTGACTCCCTGGCTTAATCTATCAATAGGGCCGCCGCACTCCTCTGCCAGGCAAAGAAGCTTCTCATGACCAGACTTGAGCCCGATAGCCAAAGGCTTTGGATATCTGTGTGTCATCAAGTTATGGAGACGTATCATAGGAAGAGCCAGGTGCCTTCACTGTTTTGCCTGAGTGTGAAATTGCTCACGCGACGTGTAGGGCGATCATGCAAAACGGCTACAATTCAACCCTGACCGTGTCCCAGCCTTTGCTCTAAGCGAAATATCCTTCCTCGTCTCACTTACCTCCGTGAACAGTGAGGTCTCGCAGCTTGCAGCACAGGGTCTTCGCCTCATCGCACAAGCCGAACGTCACCCTGACGCCCCAGTAAATATGGGCCTCACAGAGGAGGAACGGTCGAAGCGAAATCCAATATATGAGCAACTGGGTGATCCAAGCGTTGTTGTTGTCGGTAAGTTAACATCCTGTCGCAATACGGGGCTGACTAACATGGAAAAAGGCCGTGTCCGTGAACAGAAACGCGTACGAAAGTTGCTACGGTTGGTGGCCTACACCTCCCCAATCAACATCGCTGTGTGGGAAGAGTGCTTCTGGAGATGGAGTGCACTATCAGAATTCGTCGTCCCAAACCCTCATGCTTCTATTGCTGCCTTCGACGAGATATACTTGAGCAAGCAAGAACAGACTTTGTTGCTTGAAGTGCGTAGCGTTGCTTTGATTCCAAGTAATTTGTACTAATATCCAACCCAGGAGAAATTCTTCCAATGGCGGAATCTTACACTCTTTTTGGCCGCTTTCGGTGGTGCTACCGTTCAGGATGAGCACGAGCCTGGTGCATTGACCGCTGTCATTCCGGCGGAGTTCCTTCCTGATGAGATGCGCGTTCTGAGAGACCCTGGAGAACTAGTTAATATTTTTATCGAATTCCTAACGGCCGCCCTTGTCGACGATACCATCCGTGTGCGCGAAGTGGCGAGGGAAGCGCTGGGATCAGAACTCAGCCCTCGCCTCTTTGCGAGACTGTTCAAGCACCTCGACGAGTAAGTCTATTAGCCTTCATTGTTGTTCAGTCTAAGCGACTTTCTACTAGAATCACGCGAAACATCACCGAAGGTGCTGGCTCAGAATTCAAAGATGAATATGGCTTGTTCCTTGATCAAGTTAGTTATAATATTTTGATTCAGTTTATTACTCGGATGCTGATTGCTAGTAAAGCTTATATCGGTGTTGAAATCTCTCGTTGATAATGCACAGATGCCACCTGACGAAGCCCTGAGCATTGACCTTGGGTCACTGCTTCATGTTCTTGTCGGGTTTATTTCCAGATTCGATGATCCAGCTTCATATCGTATTCGCATCAAGTTCTGTAGTTTGGTTTGTAGTGTCTGTGAGCGCTCAGATGCCCTAACACTTCGCAAGGACGATCTGTCACGAAACCGAATTTTGGACACGATTATGGAATGGTTCCAAGATCCGTTGTTGGTGAGTTCCTCATGCATGACTATTGGGGCCGTGTCTGAACAAATTCCGATTGCAGAATTTGGAAGCCGATGCCATTCAACTCCAGTACGACATCAATATGTCTGCCTTGCGGACGGCTGTCCAGCTCCTTGATCGTCTCAAGTTACAATCCATCGACATTAGTGTACCTCACAGCGGTGACGACTTGGGGCACGCAGTCTCGCGCCTGTTCATCAGGTACTCTCACGTCCTTCTCAGAGCTCTTGATGTATGCCAGTCAGAGCAACCTGTACGTTCCTTTTCTTCCATTTTTCATCGTTTCCTCATGCTGGCCTTAGACCTCCGACTCGACCTCTGACGTTCCCTCGGTGCAGAAGGTAACGCACATATTTTACAATCTTTGATGCCTATTCACCATCACGCAGAGAATGTTGACATCCCAGAAAGAAGCCGACGTGCGAGAACTGGTCATTACTGGACTTTCCCATCTAGTGGTTGCCAACTCTGAGAACGGTGTAAAGCATTGTATCACATTGGCCTATGATTCAGATCTCAGGAAGCGGACGATATTCGTGCATGTCTTTGCTCGTGTATTGGGCAAGGGCACGAAGTTCGAGCCTCAACGTAATCCAGAACTGCAGGCTCGCCGGAATCAATTGCGGGAGGTATGACGGTTTATTACAACGCTCAAGTTCGGCCTGATATATTTCTTTGTAGCTCGTCAAAGGGTCTGATGTACGAATTGTCACTTGGTTGCTGAAACCTTCTTCCTCACGCACATCTAGATGGTCCTTGCCATGGTGATATGTGAATGCTGTCCGGCCAGCGAGGTTGACATGATGATCTCGGTGCTCATGAATATCTTCGACACCCGAGCCTCTCTGGTAGCATTACTCAAGACCATGATAGACCGAGAGATAGCACACACAGGTAACGTCTTACCTCACGAAATTTGCGTAAACCAACATCGTGTATAGCCAGCGATGCGGACCTGTTCAGAAGCAACTCGACCTGCACAAGATTCTTGTCTGCCTTTGCCAAGATACATGGTTATAATTATCTCCGTAGTCTCATTCTACCGCTGATCAAGACCATGACATCAATGCCCCCGGGTCATGCCTATGATCTCGACCCGGCAAAAACCCCAAAACACAAGTTGGAACAGAATCAGCGAGACGTTGAGTTTATTGCGTCGTCCTTCCTTGAGATAATCGGTTCGTCGGTGCCCGCCCTCCCACCGTAAGCATTCCTCCCATGATCCAAAGCCTCTTCACTCACTCCCTTGAAGGATGTTTCGCGAAGTGTGCGCTCACTTGGCAAAAGCAGTGTAAGAGTTGATGTCTGTCCAACATCATGTCATCTCACGCTCGACAGTTACCAAGTCTGGCCTGAATCGAAGTTCGCTGCCCTTGGTGCTTTCATATTTCTTCGGTAAGTGCAATCTAGGTTAACACTGCCACAATACCCATTTCTTCCCTAGCTTCATTTCTCCTACCATCGTCGCTCCGGAAACAGTCGATGTTGAAGTGTCCAAAGATGACGGAGTTATTCGTCGAGGTCTCATGATCATCGCCAAAATCATGCAAAATTTGGCCAACAACATTTTCTTTGCGAAGGAGGCACACATGGTTTGCCTGAATGAGTTTTTAAAGGCGAACATCACCAATGTCACACGATTCCTCAGCGAAGTTAATGTGAGCAATTTCAGCGTACACGTGAGCGAAACTAATACAATTCTTCTCTATGCAGAAATACTCCGCAACAGCTGCTGACGAGGCTGGTGGTGAATGGTTAGGTACCACTGCAGACGACACGGACACGATTGTGTTGCATCGTTTCCTGGACAAGCATGCAGACAAGATCGGCAAGGAGCTGCTCAGCTATGTGAAGCCGAATAATGAGGACGATTCGGTGACGATGGGCGCCAGACGCGCATGGGACCAATTATGCAACCTTCTCGTTGAGCTCCAGGAAGCTCCTGAAGTCCCGCGTCTTTCTCTCTTCCAAAGCTCAGAACACCGAGAATTCATTGATCTGATGAATCGTTGCTCTCATCGTAGTATTGAGCCCGTCCGAGATATATTTGTCTCTGCAGACGTTGCGGAGGTAAGTTGACGGATGCAATGATGGACATCACTGATGCTTATTCTAGGATGTACCTATTGTCTTCGTCTTGCGTGTCTGCAAAATAGATGTGGAGGCCCTCGACATCGAATTGTTGATGTATCATATTTTAAAGGTAAATACACATCAACTTCAGACTTATGCATTACTTAACCTTGCACAATTTAGACGTTGACTAGCCCCGAGTACGGGAAAAGACATTATGAGATCATCTTGGACTGCACTTCGTTCACATCCACGTCTGAGATCCCCGTCCAATGGTTAAAGACATGCTCCCAGCTCATACCGATGGATGTGCGCCAGCGGTTCATGAACGGTTACTTTTTGAACGCCAACTCGTTGACCCAGCGCTACCTGAGACGAATATACAACATATCTGCAGGTTCGTGTTGCCATTCTCCTCCGCAGACAAGTGATGATTATCGTTGAATTCGCTGATAGGCACGATCTTCTCGAACGGCATCAAGGCTTGTTCCTCAGTCACCGAGCTACTGCAACATGTCCCTCAATCATGCCTGCCTGCCCTGGAATATCCTAGTATGTGCCAGGTTGTCACTACAGGTTTTGTTGTAACACAGAATACAGTGTCTCTGGAACAGGAAAGCCACATGGTTTTCACCGAGGTGACAATGAGACAGGCCCATGACATACGTATGCCAGTCAACATGGAGGTTGCACTTACCCACATCCGTATAACCTCGGTCCGTAGCTTCAGTTCCGATAGTTCTGTAAGCTTGACCCTCGGAACAGATTCGGGCGGTGGTCATTTCGCCCTGTCTTTCATGTAAATCGACCGAGATTATATCGTTGGCTGACGTCAGCGACGCGTACAACGTTTCGACTGGCCTCGACCCACACGAATTTATTATAAGGCTGAGCAGACAGGGAGTAATATCATATTTCTCCTCACCGCATCGTGACAGCATCGTCAAGGTATGCTCTTCCAACAACATAATATTTCCTAAGGCTCATTATTGTCCTACAGGCCATTAGGTCTGCGAAGAGCCAACTTCGTGATAGCCAGGTCCTACGGATTGAGAGGTTCCCAAGATTTTCTAATATCTCTGCCACCCTTCTACACGTGGGTATGATTAACATTGACTCGGACCAAGAAGAACTTCGCGGTGCCGCGTATGACCTCCTCGGTGCGATCTGTTCATATCTTGACTATGACAAGAACCCGATCATCGCGTCTAAAGGTGAGCTTAGCCTTATAGTCTTATTTCGTTCCTGACACCCCGTCAGCCGGCATTATTCCTGGCGACTTATCTACCTTCGTCACCAGTCTAAGCGACCGACTTGCAGGGTTCGCTCCGAAGCTTACGCTAGATTTCTTGTCTGTGATCTCCACCGGAATGGATAAGGTTGGTGTCGCGCAGCGCATCAACTGCCTCCAGTATATGAGTCCTTGGGTCAGAAACCTGGCTCATTTTTGCAATCCTTCGAACCCCTTGTACGAGCACTCGGGCGCGCGACTGCGCGACTGCATTCGCACATTGATAGACCTGACGATCGCAGATCTGGAGGTGAGCCCTGCCCATTGCGTTCCTATTTTGACGATCTCGACGCACCCTGCCAGATTTCTTCCATGATCCACAAGCATCTCTGGGTCGAAATTGGGAAGCTCGATGCGACAATCGTCAATGTGGTTCTGGATGAGTTGATCCGCGCAGCAGCAGACGGTGGTATCGGTTCACGTAGGTGTGAAACAATTGCCCGGACTGCAGCTGCACTCGCCTCCATTAATGTGCGAGGGAAGATCTTTTCCAAGTTACGGAAGGTGCTTGGGAAAACATCTGTGAAACCTTCAAGGACTTTGCCTGAGAATGTCCACTGGAATGAAATCGCTACGCTGAGCCGGTTTGCTCTCATCGCTAGCAACCATTCGAAACAGGCAGCCTTTGACCAGCTGTACGTCCCCGATATCTGTCATATCGTCACCCTCGTCGCTGGGACCGGACAAACCCTCGTGCGAAAGTCTGTTTACGGTATCATCATGAATTTCCTGCAGTCGCTTTTCCTCGCCAAGGCAGAAGACGCAAATGGGCCCGATCTACGCGCACTAATGGACGAGCTCATCACTATCGAGAGCCTCCAGTTGTTCGGTCTCACCCGGCAGTCTAGCACGAGCGAATACTGCAATTACGACCCACCGAATGACAAGGCAATGATTGATTCTCAAGAAGCTTTGACTCGATTGCTCGTCAGGATCGTTGAAGTCACAGCAGGTTCAAAAGGTAAGAACTGCTCAGTCTGTACTCGCCTTTGTCAAATTTACCTGCACTTCAGGGGTCTTGAATGTTTGGCGAGCGCGATGGATGAGCTTGGCTACATCGACGGCCTTTCAACTCCCTACAGCAATACAAGCAAGGGCGTTCCTTGTGCTTGGCACACTCACAACCTCGGAGGTGGACGATGATCTTGTTTATCAGATGCTCGTGGCGTTCAAAACAGCCCTGGGTCAGTCCACTGAAACGGACACGATAGCCGTGGTTTGCATGCTTCGATGTATCTGCAAGGTGGTACCCTCCTTGCCGGAAGGATCACGGTACCTCTGCCAGGTGTTTTGGCTTGCGGTTGCCCTGCTTCAGTCCAGCTATACTGCCATTTACGCTGAAGCTGCGGACCTCTTGCGTGCAACGACCGAAACGCTTGAGCTGCATGGCGCATTTGATGAAAACACAATCCCTCACGTCCTCTTAGATGGCCGCACCCAGCTCGAGGATACGGTGTGCCAACTGGACCGCCTATTATGCCTATCCTTCGAGTCCAGTTTCTCCTTCTCTTTGGCCTCTATCATTTTTAAGGGTGTCCGTCACAGTCACCTCAAATCCTCCGCGGAGACTGTCCTCAGAAGTTTGCTTTCTGTCGCTGTGCGCTGCGGCGAGCAACCCCCCGAAGGTGCACCATATGTATTGTCCCCAGATGCACTGGGTTACTTCGTTGCTCTAATTCCGTTCTCTACTACTCGCGAGTCATACATCAGACTTTTGCAGGATTGCCGTGCAGAAGAGTTCACCCCTGCCACAAGACCGTCACATGACAGCGACTTTGTCCCGCGTGTCGAAGTTGACATGCTTCCGATCACGGACAGCACGGCAGCATTGCTCGTGGTTTCTTTCGCCACCACCATGCTCACGACTGCACAAGGCGATGATGCGGAAACGGAGATGCTGTATAACCTGCTTTTGGACGTTAGCATTGCTTATCCAGAGCTATTGTCTATGATGTGCGACATTTTGTCTCTGATTCTGATTTTATTTTGACTCATTGCTCCCACCACAGCTATGATACTTTACAGGACAGGATCAAGGAGACCTTTGCTGTCTCGGGCAACGCGTCGATCATCAGAGCTGTGTCGAACATCTTCCGCCTCTCTCAGGATCCCCTACGCGCTCTGACGGAGCGAGGGGGATCGATGTCTACCTTGAGTACTGTCGACGAAGGGAATGGAGCACAGGGATTGAAGAAACGACTGGAAGAGCTGAACATGGAAGGACTCGCAACTAGTTTCCAATTTCTGGCACCCAACAGAAGCCAATGGAGTCGGATTGCTGCGTGGATTTCAGAGCTGGTGCTCAAAATTGTTGGATTGGAATAAAGCTTGGAACTGACATGTATAATATCGTTTGCATATATTTCTTCTCGTCATCGTTGTTTACCATGTATCTTTTTTCTCTTTTTTCTTGCAGATACTTTATTGTGTTGCAGTTGTTAATCTGATCTGATTCCGGTTCAATTTGTCACGTCGCCTGATCTGATGTTTGAAAATGGAATTATTACTGTATCTGGCAATTCCCACGAATGCAGTCGTGCTTTGTGGTCATGACCCCGCATTCCGTATCCCGTCTCTCTCTTTCCCTCCCATTCCAGATGCAGGCCGACTCCTCAGACTACCATCCTGCTACCCCAGACTCCCCGTTGGCTAGCAGTCTTTACCATGCGACGAGCAACATCGATGACCTCACGCTTGCCCTGACCAATTTCTCCAGGGTACCCTCTCCCGAGCCTCAGAGGCAGATCTGTTGTTGTTGTGGAAGCGAAGAGTGCGACGCTACAAAGGCCTGGCTCGCTCTCAAATCCAAGCTCGAGAGCAGGCTTGTTCTTAGTGCAGGTGAGTCTGAATGCCAGGACGGGCACCACCAGCATACCAATCCCCGTCACAGAGGTCGGGTCTGCATTGCTGCAGCGCCACGAGGCGTATGTACGCAGGCACGAGGTTCGTCTCACATGCATGCGCCATGATGCCACCTCCTCACCCCCAGCACAGCCAAGTGGTTTTGGGCTACGGAAAGCTTCGCAAGACAGCGCGCCTCGGGACGCCTCGATAGACCAGGCCGAAGCGGATACACGAGTGGCCGAGCTGCTAAAAGAGAATGCGGTGCTCGACAAGGTTAGTTCACGTCCATTTTTGGATCCACACGCCGCCGTCCTGATATGCCTCGTGCAGCGGCTCACCCAAGCACTTTTGAACAACGAGGTTACCGAGGTGTCAAATAAGAGCTTGTTACATGAATTAGAGGAGGCACGCAGTGCAGTCTTGAGATTGAGCGCACATCACGCGCGTATTGTGGGGTTGGACACCAGGCTATCCGCTCTCCTCCAGGAGAATGACGATATTCGGCAAGAGCGTGACAGCCAGACTCAGAGGGCAAAGCTCGCAGAAGCGCATCTGGCCGCTCTCAAGGATCGTACAGGTGAATAATTCCCGACGTGATTGAGCGAGATGCCAATGCACAGTTCCATCTAGACAGATTACAGGCTGAAGTCCGCCGGTTGCAAGATGACCTCGAGATCAGGCGCTTACAACGTTTAGAATCTTCAGAGTCACTCTTACAGGACGTACGCTCCAGGCTGGAGGGTCTTCAAATTTCCGTTCGTCTTCCGGTGGTCGACGTTGCGTCGTGTCACTCATTTCCCGCTTTTTAGCATGTCGCCAAGTCTGTTGCGGAAGATCCAGAAGTCATCAAAGCCATCGAGTCTTTGGTGGCAGACAATGAGATGCTGAAAGCGGACAACAAGGAGTTGCATAAAATGTTGATAGAATCGCGTGAGGACCTGCAGGCGTTGCAAAGGGAATTGGGAGAACAGAGCATCGCGCCACCTATACGAGGTAAAACATCTGTACATATCTTTGGAGTAGCGAAAGTTAACCGGTCGACTAGTCGAAACTCCATCGAAACACTGTCGAACGTCGAGTGGACCCTCTTCTTTTGCCAAAGACTCGGTAAGGGACACGGTTCTAGTTTTACGTGTTGCCTAACAAAGTCAGTTTTTTAACTCCACGAGACGTCCATCCAGTGTCGAGTCACGATCCCGCCTTGCATACGTAAGTGATCCTCGCCTCATGTTAGTCTAGCTCACTCTTGTTGCTAGGAACCATTGACTCCCGAGACTGGCCGTAGACCGCTCTCTCCAGCAGACTCCTTGTTGGCTTCAGCAACGAAATATACCAATTTCGTTCATCCCCAGCCCCGATACCCACCGTCCCATCATAGCCTCGACATGGATAACGAACCAGAATATGATCAAGGGCTGCTACACCCGAATCAGGCAACGAAAGCCGTACAGACCGACCGATGGTCTGGGTTACATGGTATCAGCCAAACGCCACCATCTTTTATGGATCAATCGTCTATATCCCCTCACGACGGACATTCGGATTCCTCGTCACTCCTTGATGGTATCGGTTCGCCGATGTCCAGCCTTTTGGAGCGCATGCACTCCCTCCTCCATCGCATGACACAGGCTGACGCCTTTACGCTCACGAATCGCCTCAAACGCCAGCACCTGCGTGGCGCAGATGTCAGACACCTTTCCCGAACAACCGTTGGTAATCTTTTATCGGACGTCTCGCATCTCCGGGTGCAGTACCGTGTGTGGCTCGAAGACGATAAGACAACAACCCTGTGCACACGAAAAGATCTTCGAGGATTGTTCAAACTATTCAAGGAAGTCCTCGAGGAGATGGGGCAAATGCGTGTCACTCTGAATGATGTTATACTCGAACCAACTATTGCAGTCAAAGTCAGCGAGATGGCCCTTGATCCGGCAAAAGTGGAGGCGATGGAAAAGGAGAGAAAGGAGACCGGCATCGGCCTCGGAGCAAGTTGGATGACCCCATTCTCGAAACTTTTCAGTTCTTCGTCACATGATGCGAGCTTACTCCCTTCTACAATACGAACACCTCCGCGACCAACCAGCAGAGGCCATGGGAACATTCGTGTCTCACGCCCGGTGCCAAAGATCGGCCCAGCGCTTGCGGCCTCTGCTACTACTGTTAACGTCGAATTTTCTGTGACTGGTGCTGGTAAATCGGTGACCAGTGTATTCTCGGCACACCCGGATAATGAGAGGGCACATGGTCATCTCCCGAGTCTACATACTCTCCCCCATCCATCTGCGTCGACACAAACCAACGTCCGTAGCGTAATGGGCATCTTCGCGGGTGCACCACACCTAGATGACACATCAGATCCATGGGTTGTCCTGCCTCGCGTACCTCGTCGTGTCCAGTCTGCATTTCTAACGGCGGAACCTGTAGAAGCTGGTACCGCCACCATAGGCAGATCTGCGACCAGAAAACGCAAACCATCCCAGCTCTCACGAGACGTGGATGCAATCCTTGACGCTCCCGCTGTTTTCCCCCGAAGTATAGGAGATTCGGAGACAGATGATATCGCTGGTCCTCTAGTTGAACGTACCCTTCACCGGCGTGGTCTCTCGGATTCTTCTATCCACTCGACGTTCATGAATCAAGTTGGGGTCGGGCATGAGAGTTCTGCTCGTCCTGCTGAACCAACGGGGCCTTGGTTGGAGCGTACTTCAGTATTACGAACGCTTAGCCGAACGGTACAAAACTTCAAACAAGTCGCGTCGCACACGATCTCTGGAGTTGCTCATGCTTCTCCTTCTGTGCCACCACAAGCTTCGATACTTGACTCCGCTCCCAGGCCATCCGATTCCTATCCTGCTGTTTCTAGTGATAGCTTGAACATCCCGCATTCTCAACCACCCCGAGTCTCCTCTCCAACACTCACGTCTTTAATCCCGAGTTTGACGTCTTGGACAGCGGCTGGAGTCGCCCTCGATTCCACACATCCTCGTAGTCTCCATGCTAACCTTCGGGAGGACGCTGGCGTTCCTCGACTGTTTGGCCGGGAGGGCCAGGGGAGGGATATCTAGTTGACGGCGTTGATCATCACATTGTTTCAACTGCATCCTTCCCTGGTTCATAAGCACAGATTATATATTGGGGTCAACTTGACTTTTGATTACTACTCGCTCATCCACATCCGTTCATTTGTATCATTATTGGTTAGATGAATTCAATAAATACTGAAAGTACTAGCTGATAGACTTGCGACAGCAATTGGGAGCTTGAACCTTTGAGCAGAGGTGAAGGCATATAGAGCCTGTTTAACATCTGTGTACCCATAAACATTGACTTGATTGACCAATATTGTCTTATTTGCAACATGACCACACATTATGTGAGTGTATATGTATATGTAAGACCTTCAATGGCCGAAGTATGTGGAGTGTGTATCTCATGTGCTGGAAGAGCACAATCTGGGCTGGATAACTCTACTTCCTCAAAGGGAAACTCCACTTGAATGAAATTGCCATCAACTGATTTGCATGACACTGTGTAAGATTATCACTTGACTCTTCCACAGGCCAATGAGAGTTATGATTGAAGGACTCCATTTTCTGCACTGATTCAATTCATCAGCAAACCATTACAAATCTAGGGGCCCCTAGCCACCCCTTGCCAGCCCTAGCTAGACTGAATCGGGCTCACGAGGTCCACCAGACTGCAGGACTCTCACCATAAGATACTCCTCCTGGGGAGATGACCCAATATCTTGCTACTGGTGCATCTCTCTGGCCAGCTCCCAGGACCTCTACATCCATAGCCAGCCCTGGCCAGCCCTTGTGAGGTCATGGGGAGACTACCGCTCGCTAGGGCTTGCCAGACCTTGCTATTTCTTGCTAGAAACCCATTTCCTTGCCAGGTCGCTCAGATCCTAGTAGTACCACCAATATGATATGCATTTACTGCTACTCATAGTACAGTATTCTTTCTAGTAAGAACCCAAAGCATCAAATACACATTTGCATGAAAGTGTCCATAGGTAGAGTAATGTGAGAGCGTCCAGAGGGTACAAGCAATGACAGCGTCTGCAAGGCATGAGCAATGAGAGTGTCCAGAAGGCACAAGCAATGAGAGCATCTGAAACACAGCAATCAAGATATCGAAGTCTGTTTAGAAGCCATTCTTGTGTGTGCATGATTTCTTCACAGTCGATCCTTTCTTCTTTGCTTTTGTTGACCCCATAGCTGGTTTGCTGCTGTTCACTTTGGTAACCTCAATCGCCACAATCTCTGGCCTCATAGATAAATCTTGCTCTGGGGTGCTCATAGTCATAGTTTGTAGAGCCTCCTTGGTTGCCATTGTGCTACCTTCTTCATTGTCTGATGGTATGCTTGATAAATTTGAGTTATTGTTGACAGGAGAATCTGGTATAGTGAATGTGGTGGTCACTGATGTCGACGTACTAAGTCCTGCACTCAACTCCAACTCAGAGGATGTGCTAGTAGCTGCCAGTGTTGCACTGGGTAGTCCTGTATCTGATTTTGGTTCATTCCTGTTGGGTGGTGGGGTGGCAAACTCAAGGCCCTCCTTGGCATGCCACTCTGTGTTGGTGAGTCCTTTTTTCTTGGTTGCATGGCCTGCATGTTGGGCACAGATCACTGTAATGTCATCATCAGACTCTGTACCATCTTCATGTTGAGTCGAACTCTTTGGGAAAGTGCAACTAAAAAGCATGATATCAATACAAGCTTGACTGTGAAAGATCAACATACCTGTTCCACCATTCCAGCATGCTGTGAGTCCAGTTGTCCTGGTGAGCAAACATTTCAAGAATCAAGGACGCCATCTCATCCAGGTTCATTTGCCCAATATGTGTGCACCAGCATGGGGCTGTCATCAAAGTGAAGTAGAGCTAAGAAGGTAGTTAGTTAATTTTGTAGATTTGAGCCAAGACTGTTACCATGACGTGGGCATATGCAATGCTCACAGGGGTAACCTTTGTCAGGCCCCAAATATGGTTCTTTGACAGCCTTGATGCATTACCAGTAACTGCATCTGTTGCCACTGCTGCTGGTCCAATGAAAAGATGGATGTAGAACTACAAGAGATGGAGTCAATCTGCACATGTAGCCTGAATGAAAACATGCACCCGGAATGCAGCATGCCCACAAAACAAGCCTTTCAGCCTGTTGTCCAGATCATAGATGCCATCTTCATAGAATATAGTTGGCCAGTTACTTGCCATGACCTTGATTTGGCCTTCCTGCAGCATGCCAATAATTCTATAACAACTTAGTGTTGAACCGACTCAAGTGTATGTACATACGTCTCTGGGTCTTCGTCAAATGAAACTAATTTCTTGCATGGGCAGAGCATCCACGCAAGCTGTGGATGGTTGAAGCCACAGTCAGACTTGTCCTCTTTCTTACTGATTGGTGTTACAAGTATAATGGACATGCCCATTTTTCTCTCTCTCCTAAGCTCCCCAGACCTCTCTATTGCAGCTCCTCTTCCAGAAGACCTCTGGGATGACATCCTCCATGACCTCAATATCCCACAAGTCCTATGGGATGAGGTATTCCATCCCTTGCTCTTCTGCAACTAGTCAGCCTCTCTTCTTGTATCTCACGTGGTTTCCTCCCTTCTGGTTATCTATCCCATTTCAGACCTATACAACTCCTAAGTCAAATTCTCTCATATTTGACTCGTGCTCCTTTAACCATTTTAGACTTTCACTACCTATTCATTTTGTATCCTTTCATTTTGGTCCTTTTCATTTCATACATTTTCATTCCAGTGTTACAACCGGTGTAACAAATAACGCGTATGCGGATGACTGAAGTTAAGAGCACTACGGACAGGTCTTCCTCTGAAGACAATGATGACCTTCTTGGTCTGCAAGCAGATCACCTGATTGGCGAGCGGTGTGCAACAGTTGTGGCAACCTCGGCTGGCGTGCTGTTCACAATGGCAATGAGTGGGCTCCCTCCAGGCACACAAGGAGTAGTCAGCTATGGACAGGTTGTGGGCAAGGCCTGTTTCTGGGCGTGGCCTCTGGGCAATAGGCGGCTGGGCATGGCTAGCGTTGGGCAATGGCTAGTGGACTGATCCTCTGATCAGGGACAAAGTGGTGACACCTCTGTATGGAAGGTTCACAGCTACTTGATTGAGCTCTGATTGACAGAAGATCGAGATCAAGATTTAGACGAGCGAAACACTGGTTTCGCGATGCTGGCACAGGCGCTGACAGCGAAGACTTCGAAATCCACGTAAGATTGCATAGATCAAAGTTAGAGTTACATGGGCAGTGATTCTAGCTATTTATACTAAGCCCCATTAGGGCCGGTTAGAGATAGAA
>QFEF01001413.1:0-10436 GCA_003316035.1 Neoboletus subvelutipes
CTTAGTATAAATAGCTAGAATCACCGCCCATGTAACCTTAACTTTGATCTATGCAATCTTACGTAGAATTCGAGGTCTTCACTGTCAGCGCCTGTGCCAGCGTCGTGAAACCGGTGTTTCATCCTTTGGCAATCTAGATCTCGAACGTCTGTCAATCAGAGTTCGATCTAGGAACTGTGAACCTTCTATAGGGAGGTGTCACCACTTTCGTCCCTGATCAGAGGATCAGTACCTGCTCGTGATCGTCCAAGTTTGCAGAGATCCAGCCGCCTATTGTCCAGAGGCCGTGCCCAGATACAGGCCTTGTCCATGACCTGTCCATAGCCGACTCTTCCTTGTGTGCCTGGAAGGAGCCCACTTTTCACCACTAGCAGGAATACCACCTGGAGTAGCCGCCACCGCATTAAGTCGCCATACCGTTGCACACCGCTCGCCGATCAGAGGATCCACTTGCCTGACCAGAGGGTCGCCTACGTCTTCAGAGGAAGACCTACTTCGTAGCAAAGACTTCAGTCTTCTGCATACACGTTATTTGTTACCGGTCGTAACACAGCATGAGCAGAGTTGCCCTCATGTACAACACGGTACAGCCCTTTTGAGGTATGTGGAATCCGTCCAATGGTTACTCCATCTGACCCTTTAATTGTGCAGTACCCATTTGCGAATGTTGTCGAAAATCCCAGTTTGTCAAGATGACCGATGGACACTAGTGTGTAGCCGACTTCAGGCAAAAACAAGACTTCAGTTAGACGCAGCTTCGATGTGTCATATCCATTTGGTACCTCAATGATGACGTTGCCGACTCTGGTCACGTGAAAAGGCTGCTGGTTTGCAGCGGTGAATGGTTTCAGAGGTATGTTCTTTAAATTTTCGAATTGATTTCAGTATGGTGAAATGTGCCATGTGGTACCAGACTCATACAGCTCCGTTCAGCGAGAGTTGTGTGGTGCATTGGTGATGTCAGCGCATACCTCATCATTCACTTGGTGAGTCTCCTCGGATCCGGTTTCTTCATCTATGACCTCATCCATAGATAGGTCATCTTCTTCAGTCACTGAGAACCAGTCGTCCATGTCTAGATCGCCACCGCTCTCACTGTCATTGTCGTCTGATGATTCCACAGACAGTAGACCAGGTAGGTCATCTTCATCATCACTGTCAGATTTGATGACACCGAAAATGCCATCTTCAGAGTCAGAATCAAGGGCAGCATTGGCTGCATCTTTCGAGGCAGGTGAGGGTCCTTTTTCTTTGTCTTTTTGATTGTGGTGTGGAGATAGGTGCTGGTCTGATCCGCAGATCCAGCATGTGTGCAGCTTCTGGCCTGTGTGACTACCTCAACTTTGGAAGGCACGACCTTGTCCACATCCTCATTGCATTGAGCCAGAGGTGGCTGCTAAAGCTACATCTTTTTCTTTTCCATCTTTATTGTTGTGTTTGGCATAGCAAGCCTTCTGACGATCTGCTTCTTCAGCAACGATGGAGATGAGTATATCAGGTGACATTGACTTTGTGCTGCTATACAGCTGTGTGGCCCCGAGATGGATCAATGTGAAGTTGGCGAGGGAATTCAGGAGGGATTTAATAATGGTGGAGTAGTAATCTTTATCATTGATTGTGACCCCCACAGCTGCTAACTCCTCCTTCTTCATCCACAGACTATCCAGGAACTGGCGCACGTCGCCACCCTTCGGTAGCCGGGATTCGAGGAATTCGGTACGTAGATCGGTCTGGGCGTAGGCACCCTTCTCTGTATATTCCTTGCTGACCTCCTTCCACATTTCAGCTGCAGTTGTCAACGAACGGATGCGTAGAGTGGTTGAGTCAGGTATGCGCTGGGTGAGTAGGTTCTTGGCTGTTTTCTCATTCTTCTCCCACTGCTTTAGTGCAGCTTTCTCTTCATCTGTCAGCATGGACAACAATGTGGGCTTAACAGTTGTCCCATTTAGATGCTCCCATAGCTCCTTCACATCAATGGCCATCTGAAAACAGAAGGCAAAGATTGCCCAATTCAATCCATTTACTTCAAATTTCGGCACATTCGAGGGCAGCAAATCAAGGGTGAATTGTGTTGTCATATTCGAGGAATCAGGGCTCATAACCTGATAAATTTCCTATACTGATATCAAAGCGCATGGGGCTATGATGACAATCTCAGTATGTGTTGCACTACGGGCAAACAGACTTGCATATTTACCTATGATGACAATCTACAAAGGTATTAGTATAGTATAGTAAATAGAAATGAAGAGCTTACCTCAGTACATGTTGCGCTACGGGCAAACAGACTGAGGTAGCAGTACAAAATATTGTGCTACTTATACGAAAGATAATGGCTATGTATAGCAGAGAATGCAAAGTGTTGTATGGAATGGAATGGAGACTGAGCTCCGTGCTATGTAAGGTACATACTACAATGAAGAATGAAATGTAGACTGTATGTAACGAGCGCTGCCACAGTGCACTCTGTTCTTCCGGATGTACATCAGGTTGCTAACTCCAACATCTTCTTGGTCTGCAAGCAGATCACCTGATTGGCAAGTGGTGTGCAATGGTTGTGGCAACCTCAGCTGATATGCTGTTCACAAGGCAATGAGCGGGCTCCCTCCAGGCACACAAGGAGTAGTCGGCTATGGACTGGTCATGGGCAAGGCCTGTATCTGGGTGCAGCCTCTGGGCAATAGGCAGCAGTGACAGTGAGCTTTGGGCAATGGGTCACGAGCGGATCCTCTGATCAGTGACAAAGTGGAGACACCCTCCTCTGAAGGTTCTCAGTTACTTGATTGAGCTTCTGATTGACAGAAGATCAAGATCAAGATTTAGATGAGATGAAACACCAGTTTCTTGATGCTGGCACAGGTGCTGACAGTGAAGACTTTGAATTCTATGTAAGATTGCATAGATCAAAGTTAGAGTTACATGGGTGGTGATTCTAGCTATTTATACTAAGCCCCTTTAGGGCTGGCTAACAATAGAATCTCCGCTCTAAAGTATAAAAGGTAATGATGCATCACATCACATACAATATATAAGATTAATGAAGAAGACGCATTGCATCATGTATGATAAATAAGGAAAGACGCGAGACATGTCACATGAGATATAAAAGGAAAGACGTGAGACATGTCACATGAGATATAAAAGGAAAGACACATTGCATACCGAAAGAAGAAAGACACGTCTTGCAATAATATGAAATGCGATACTGTGGGCGCAGCTCAACTAATCTAGTCAAATGAAATGAACTGAGGCCAGGGTGAGTCATGATGAAAGGAACACAAGTCATATACGAGAGAATATGACTTAGGAGATGAATAGGTCTGCAGTAAGAAATAGAGAGAGGTCTGAAAGAAGCTAGTCCTCAAAGAGCGTTGTGGTGAAGAACTCATCCCATACCTCCCAGGGTATGTCTAGGTCGGGAAGGATGTCTTCCCAGAGTGAGTCTGGTATGGGAGCAGATACCGATAGGTCAGGCGAACTCATAGGAGAGAGAAAAATATCCCCCCCTAGGACACTTGTAACACCAAACCCCACACACTACCAATACCCCTTCCAGTACTATCCATATCCGCCAGATATGTACTGTGGAGATCCTTGCACTATTTATGGTGCACATCTTCCCCATGACTTCCCTCGTGATGGTGGTCCTGTGATCTTCCCTGGCATACCTTATGCAGACCCACGGATGCATGTTGATCCTGCTCGCCCCGTCACTCGCAGCTCTTCCGTAGAACCTCGTCAATTGCATCATCCATCCACCAATGCTAGGTAAGGTCTCGGCATCATTTCTTGTTGTGTGTTGTCTAGTCATCTCTGCCATCATTTCTCAAAATGTATGATGATATCTACACATAATAAATTCGGTTTTGGTTGATTATGATTGATTGCAATCAAGTGATAATCGTGAGCCTTGAACAAGGGGGCGCAAGGCTTGGGCCTCGGATTTTTTGAGCCAGGCCATTAGGCCCGGACTTACTTATACAATCACATTAATAATTCTGCCTCGATGAAATTAAATTTCTAGTTGTGCCTGCTCATGTACCTACTCTCGAGCAGTCACTTGTGTTACTTGCTTGATCCACTGGTGGACTCTCCTTGCACAAGAAATTCCGGTGGTGAACAGATATATGCACTCAACCGACCATCATCTACCTCGAGTGAAAGGACGCAAGATGTCGGTGTTTGTCATCAAGGGACTTTTGGTCGATCTCTTGATTCATCGGACAAACTTTCTCAAGACCGGCACATCTCAAGGCAGCTTGTCACCTGTTCTGTATGATAAGTACTATTTATCACCCTTTTCCTTTGCTCACGGTACTCGAAAGCGATCTATGTCGTTCAAAATACAATGCGACTCTAATAGTTGATCTTCAATGTGCTGGACTCGTGTTACAGTCATCTGCTTCCCTTCGTGTTCATCTCTTCTGTCGGTTGTTTGCAACCCGTGGCTGTTGGAGCAGGATACGGGGAGTCCAAGTACCTATGTGAACAGGTGCGTAGAATTATCAGCTCAACAGCAACCCGACTACATCCTTGATTGTGTTAGATCATTGTCAAGGCTGAGATTACCATTACGACTTGGTGATTTCTTGGGCACATGCAGAGGACGTAGCAGCATCTGTCTTGGACGTGGCATTTGTAGATGACATGCCACTGGCCATCCTGTTTCATGCACCAAAAAGCCCACCCTTCAGCCACGGAAGCTGGATCCACACGGTAAGTATGCATGATCTTGTCTAGGCACTTGTTTACTAATCTACTCATCTGGTTTTGAAAGACTTGTTGCGAAGCGGCATCACGCATCGAGCCGTCTAACTTAAAAACGGTCTGCATTTAGTACTATGTCATTCTCGAGAAGTTTCTGGCAATGCTTCAAATGAGTAATCCTTTACTGAACGAATGAAGAAGCCGATCCTAGAAGCTATTTAAGATCCTCGTGTAGCACGGAGCTCATATTTTCCCCTCTCATGTCCACTCCACAGCCCACTGGCAACGACGAGCAAGCAGAGTCTCCCTCCCTCCCTCCCTCGTCCACTCCACACACCAACAGTAATTCGGAATTAAGTAAGTAACTACTGTGCATATAGAAACTGGCGAACTTACTCTTGGACTAGTCTGACTGAGGCGTCTGTTTCTGGCTTTATCTGCCACCGGCGAGTTGGCTGTAGATATAACCGTGCACAACATGACATGCACAGACTCTGTCCTTCGAGAGGAGGCCGATCGCTGTGAGTAAATTGTTTGAAGCTGCTGAACGTTCGAACTGATCACTTGACTAGTATACATGCTTGGTGTTGCGGAGACTGTCATTTCAGCCTGCAAAATGAGTATGTACCTTCTCAGCCATGCCACAACAAGTACCACTGGCACAACTCTCTCGCTACCCATCTCCTCTCCAACCCTCGCTGCCGCATTGCTGGATGATCTACCCGTGGTCACTCCTTTACCACCTGGTCATGGTCAAACCTTCAGGACTCGGAGACAAGGTCCTATTCACGAGTTCAACCCAGGTGTAGCCTGTGCGGATGGTCGAGTGCACTGCTTATACAAAGACTTTTTGTACGAGGTTCCTTAGGACAATGATAATAATCAACTCAAACTGTACTTGGTCACAAAGGGACGTCATGTTGGCGTTTTCCGTGGTTGGTAAGTACACTTTATCGCACTTGTGTACAAGTCCTCAGTGACAAGTCCCTGACACTTAGGGAAAAAATGGCACTGCAAGTACTGGGTGTCATTTGTGCCTGTTACATAAGGGTATGACCTGCGTCTGTGGATTTTGCCATCGAATCATTGCAGCGGGTGGTGGACCATGACGAAGCAGAGTGGCTTCAAGTTGACGGGCCTCCCTCGACTTGGACTGGAAAAAACAGCCCGCTCCATGAGTTTAGGGCACGCCTGGCACACCCTGACAATCGGTACCAACACATGTACAACGGTTTCATCTTCGATGCGCCGCAGGATGACAATAATGGTCCTGTGTATCTTGTGACTAAGGGACATCGTGTAGGTGTGTTTCGCACATGGTAAGGGAATGTTTTTTACTCCTGGTTTAGTCTTCTGACCAACTCGCCAATTCAGGGAAGAAACTGCGCCTCATGTTGTTGGTGTCAGCTTCGCCTGCTACACAAGAATTCTAGAGTCTGAGGACCTTGCCATAGTATTGATGATGAACGCTGTTGATCGTGGAGAGGCAGAGTGGCTCCCTTGATCTGTTTACATAGTATTTATCTATCCATGACACACACTAGTACATGAGCCCTGCAAAATATTTCTTGTCTGACTTTCGTTCAATCACGTAAATACTCGCCCATCAGGACGTGATGAAGATGCTAGGAAGTTTGCATCCTGCTTTGTCATTAGAACCAGACGTTAGATCTTTTTGGCAGTCTCCTTACTGGTCAAGCGATTCATTCCGTCTGCCGGTATGCTGCTCGAAAAAAAAACATTTCTTCAGTTCTGCATGCATATAGAGAAAAGGAGAATTACACACCACGAAGGCCTCTACAAAAATATTGGCAAGCGTCATCGCTGAACGGCATGATCAATAAGCAAAAAATAAGGCGAAGCGGGGAATATACGACGACGTACACAAAAGCGCAAGCGTATACATCACATTACCTTCCTACAACAACGTAAAAACCTTGGATGCATTATAGCCTGTAGAAAGCCGAAATGTGCGATACGCCGTCACGACACACACCACTGGGAGTGAAGACCGTCAATAAATCGCTATAGTGCCGATCGCTTGGTGACCAGCTCAAAGAGAAGAAAAAGGTGAAGAAGAAAAAGGAACCTACCAAGTTCAAAGAGAGCGACACCACTGATACCAAAGATGTCGTAGCCTTCATCCAGTGACAAACAGTCTATCACCACCGTATTGTATAGATTTGGATTAGTGGCTGAGGGAGGAAAGGTGCAATGTCGTTAATAGTTTACTCTTGTTGGAGTATCCATTCACGCACTGAGTCCTATGCCAGCTACGGAGATTCCGAGGATGACGATGATGTAGGACACCAGTGCCTAGCCACGCACGAGTCAGCAAAGAACTCAGAAAACCAGGTTAGCCAGACCACTCACGAAGAATGCAGTTATCAAGAATGGGCCGACAATCATGCCAAAGCATGCCGCCCCGTCCAATGATCTGAAATGGCCTCATATCAAACAACCATCTTCGACAGAGAGCAGTATGCTAGTAGGAAGCTGCCAAACATATCAGAAAGCATCAGAGAATGGTTGGAGCAGATGGATAAGGAGAACTCACAAAGGAGGGCTGCAGACGACCCAGATGAGCTGGGCGGCACAACAACCACATGAGGTGATGCCCACAGAAGACACACGAACGACAGCGCAAACGGAATGAACTCACTGTGTTGAGATAGAGGGCTAGGATGCCGCTTGGACCTGGAAGATAAATCAGGAGATGTCAAAGGCGATTGGGACTGTGTAAAGGTATCGACGGCACCAAATATGATAGGACACATCCCAGATCCGAGGAGAGATGAACACAGGAAGGAAGGATGATAATAAACATGAGCAAATGCATGAAGACCCCAGAGTCGCCCATTGTTGCCATGTGCATTCAACATGTGGAAAAGAGAGATGAAGGGTTGGTAACTGGACTTGATGAGCAAGATTCGGAGCGGGTCATCGTCGAGAGTAATCCGCTCGAGAGACTTGAGAATTGGGGAAAAGGTGGCTCGTCCAGTGACTGAAAGGTGTGTCACTTGGTCTGACCGCTTTTCCAAAGCACAAGACTCACTGTCGCCGATGCCTCTGAGCTCTTTGTCGGAGAAGACTGCATCTTCCGTGTAGTTACCCAAATCGCACGCCTGTTCAATCGATGTTGGTGGAAGCTGGGATGCAAAGGTTGAATTGTGGACAAGTCCCGCATGTTAAGATAATCATATAATACCTGTGCCACACGACTCATCAGAAACAAAAGAGTGGACAGAAAGTGGCTACAAACATTCCACTAGGACGAGAGGCAGGATTCAGAAACTAACACAAGCTAAGGCAACTGCGAAGCTTACCGTGTCAACAAGCGTTGTAGGTCTGCCGAACCATGGACCAATCCGAAGAAGTGCTACGCGTCCTTGCCAATTTGTCTGAACTCTTCCGAAGCATAAACCTCAGAAACGTGTTTCTTGACAGCCTGGACACGCTATTAATATGACAATCACGTAAAATGGTGAGCGGCATGCGGACCTTAGAGTCGGTCCATGGCTTGAGCACGCGATCCCCAGCTGGTATGGTCATCTCGATGGGGACATATTGATAACCTCCGAGAGGGGAAAACGACGACACTGTAGATCCGGTGCAAGTTCAATTTTGTCAGTCAAGAATGCTTGGCCTCTGAATTCAGGTTTGAGGTCCAGTGGGGGTATAACAGGAGGCGTAACAGAGGACACGCTAGACTGATGTGTTCGCGTAAACGACAGACTAATCGACCAATTGAGTGGCCTCAGAGTGAAAGTTGAGACCGGAGAAGGCACTGTCGTCATCAAATGTTCTGCCTTGAGATGAGCGCGTGTATGGAAGGTATATGTACATGATACTAGCGTCGTCGTCGTCAAGGCGAGAGACACAAGAGATAGAAAAATATAAAATAAAAACAGAAGTAAAGAATTGCAAAGACAACCGACGTGGTCAGCAGGAGTTGAAAAAATAAAACCTTCAGAAATGAAGGCTAGGAAGGCATCCGACAGGCAACAGACATAGTCCAAAAGAACTTGGACTTACCTAGGACTGTATGACAATGCTGCCATCGTCTTAGCCGGGTATATGATATGGTGGCGGACATGTTGGTATGTGCGTAATAGCAGACGCATCGTCGTTGTCGTCGCGTCGTCGGTGTTGGCCCGCCATTATCACGGCGTGTGCGTGATTCCATCGTGGGACAACCGTGTGACGATCGTCGTTTCGGTCGGGGACGACGATGACGACGAAATCATGGTAGTGGTCGTGTTGGTGTGTGCGTAATGGCGAATGCGTCGTCGTCGCATCGTTAGCATAGGCCCGTCATGGTTACGGCGTGTACATGATTGTGTCGTGGGACAATTGCGGACGGTCGTCGTTTCGGTCGGGGACGTGATGGTGGCAGTCGTGTTGGGGTTGCGTAAATGGAGGACGTGTCATCGTCATCACATCATTGATCTATCCAGTCCGAATATTAGTCTCAATTGAGAGGATTTGGACTTACCTAGGCTTCATGGGGTTAGCGGTCATGTTGGTATGTGCGTAATAGCAGACGCGTCATTGGTGTGGGCCCGTCATCATCACTGCGCGGGATTGCGTCGTGGGACAACTGTGCAACGGTCGTCGTTTCGGTCAGGGACATGATGGTGGTGGTCGTGTTGGAGTTGCATAAATGAGGTGGTGGTCGTGTGGGTGTGTGCGTAATGGCAGATGCCTCGTTGTCGTCGTGTCGTCGGACGCATTGGTGTGTGCGTAATGGCAGACACGTTGTCACCATTGTTGTCGCGTCGTTGGTCGTGTTGGTGTATGCATAATGGCAAACATGTCGTCGTCGTCGTTGTCGCATCGTTGGCGTAGGCCCATCATCGTCACCGCACGGGATTGCGTCGTGGGGCAACTGCGCAACGATCGTCTTGGTCGGGTGTGTGTGTGCACATACGAAGTATCACCATCGTCGTCGGTAAGATAAGACAGAAACAAACAAAAAAAGAAACAAAACAAAACAAAACAAGAGTGAGACATGAAGGAGTTGGGAAGAGCATCTCGCGAGCAACGGACATGGTCAGTAGGAGCGGAGGAAATGAAATCATTGGAACTGAGAGGCAGCCGACGAGCAGCGGATGAGGTCCAAAAGAACCACCAGAGTGTTCCTTTGGACCACATGCCCCACCCGTTTGCGCCGTTGAAGACTCCCTACTGCTGGGGAGCCAGAAATGGGTTTTGGTGGTGGAATTTCGAGAGGGATGGTCTTACAGACCAATTTGCCTTGTATAGGGAAATTGGTCTGTAAGACCATCTGAGTTTGAAAAAAGTGCTGCCAAGGGTGATGAAAAGAGGGGGATGAACGGCCTTACATCTGCGTCACGTCAGTGAAATGCACTTTACGTGTTCCAGTTCAGACCGATCCTGCATCGACACACTACACAACACTCCGTCCCAAATCCTATCGCTGGAGGGGGTAGAGGGTGCGGTCCTGGTCGTCTTTGACGAGAAGGGCGTGTACTACGCACGGCGCGAGTTATTTCCACGAGGGTTCGTCAATGAGAGTGCAATCGCGCCGTCTGTGCAGCAAAGGAGGGTGGTTGTGATGTGCACTGGGTCGGAAAGAAAACATGATTTGATGAATCCGATCATGGTGTCCAAACTTATCGGGGAGTTCCAACATTCATTCCTCGGTGCTAGCGAAGAGGGGTGATCTTGCTCAAGGCTTTGATGGTCAGCATAAGGCAGAAATGTGA
>QFEF01001414.1:0-31057 GCA_003316035.1 Neoboletus subvelutipes
CATAAGGCGAGGTGTGCGTCGTAAGTGGACCGAGTTTGGAATGTTGGCTCATATCCAACAAGATGAACAGTAGCCTCATCTCCCTCCCAGTCCGCCTCGTCGTCCTCCTCCGCCGTCTCGTCAACGTCATCTCCGCTCTCTCTCTCACAAATCAATACCTCCTCTCATCCCTCCACTCTCCTCCCTCCGACCCCTCTCCACCACCCTCATCCACCCTCATATCCGCCTACTTCCCGGATCTCGCCTCTCTCGGATGGCGTGTGTACAGCAGCCCCACCGAAACCATTTCCAGCACCGAGCATGGTACACGATCCGAGACTAATCCACTAGACACCACCCCATCGCTCTACCCAACGCGCCCACCCGATAACCAATGCTCTCCAGGCCCACCACCTCCACAGCTCCCTCGCGAAAACACAGAACGTCACGCCACTATTCATCGCTTAATGAACAACCCTACGCTCTTCGATCCTGCTAGAGCACCACGCTATCCTATCGTCCTCTGCCATGGTATGCACTCCTTTTATTCCCATACCCATTGCTTGACCCCGTCCCAGGATTATACGGGTTCGACGTGAGGGGTCCCGCAGCATTTCCTAGTCTACGTCTGCATTATTGGTCGTCAGTATTATCCATTCTGAAAGACAAACTCGGTGCCGAAGTCATCGTCACAGGAGTACCTGGGTAGGACCCACACCACTCTTTCGGTCAGCGTATTGACGTGTCAAACGTTTCCAATCAGAACCGGTTCCATCGCGTCGAGGGCAGAGAATCTCGACCGTATCCTCCAACACAAAGCCCGCGGTAGAGGCATCAATCTCATGGCCCATTCCATGGGTGGACTCGATTGTCGACACCTCATAACCCACGTTCAGCCAACCGAGTACGTCCCCCTATCATTAACCTCCATAAGTACCCCCCACCGCGGGAGTCCTTTTATGGATTGGTGTGCGGTGAGTCTTGTTCCATTCATCTCACCTAGAAAGGACACAGACGAAAATCGAACCACGACCAGCAATATCTCGGTCTCGGATGCCGAAAACATGAACCCACGCATCAACGCGCGACCGACGCCGAACGACAAACTCAACCAGAGTCGGATCCGACATTGTCGACGGACGCCAACGGCGCGCCCGAGAAACGCGAAACGGCGTTCAGTCTATCGCGATCTACCCTTCCTTCCTCGTTCACCACCCTCCTCCTCTCTCTCATCGACTCACCCGCATACGCAAACTTGAGGACTTCCTACTTGAACGACGTGTTCAACCCATCGACGCCCGACGATCCTCGCGTCAAGTACTTTAGCGTCGCGTCGCGTGTCGACGAGATGAACATCTGGCATCCACTCTGGTTTCCAAAAATGGTCCTTGACGACGCCGAGAGGAAAGCGAGGGAGCGACTGAAAGCAGTAGATGGAAATACCACATCATACGGCTCGACCGTCCCACCCTGGGAACAAGAGGACGAGTGGGGAAACGATGGGCTCGTGACCGTCCAAAGCGCACGATGGGGTGAATTTCTGGGTATCTTGAGTGGTTGTGATCACTGGGAAATAAGAGGTACGGGGGGGATGGAGATGCACGTGGAGTTGCCGTCGGGAATAGGCAACGTCGCGAATCGCGTCGCTGGAGAGGGGTGGGCGTTGGGGGACTGGTCCAGGTTCATCGGTGCGTGGAGGAGACAAGAGAAGGGCGCCTCGGAGGGGCTCGAGCTTGTCCAGGCCACGTCGGAAACCGGGGAAACAGAACGGATTAGACAAGACGGTCGTAACGATCCCGTCGTCAGGGCGTCGACGGACAAGCTCTCCGCAGTGTTTGATTGGATCGTGGAACATGTTCCCACACCTGGAAATGCTTCATCTTCGAAAGAAAAGCTTCCGCCCAAGAAGACGGACAAGAACGACCTCGCGACCAAGTTTGACTTGGAGCGGTTCTACGTTGCTCTGACTCGTAAGCTGTACGACGAGGGTCTGTAGTATCATTCATTATCATCTCGATTTGTGACAAGTGCGTAGAACGGGTACAGAATCATTTGTAACAAGAGGTCTGATGGAATTCCAAAGTCTACAAAACGCCCAAGGGGTAAAACACGTCTCGACCGACATCCCATTTTAATTGGCGAGGTCACGAGCAAAGTGGAAAAAGTCCACGCTCGAACCATTAACACCGTATTTGTAAATCTGGAAAGAAAGCAGAACAGCTCAATCGTTGAAGGCGGTCGACGATATTGTGAAAAACCTACAAAGCGCGAGGCAACCCAACTGGAAAACAGAGCGCGTTGATAAGGTTCTGGAAGCCTCACAAGCAAGGTATCAAGGCCAGTCTGATCGACCAATGTTTTCGGGATGGCTCTGCGTATGACGCCCTTCCTACTTGGCAAATCATCGAAGAGGTCCGAATTTTCGAGCTCAGCTTGGAGATTGTTGAGCGAACTCGAGAGCTCGTCCGAGATCTGACTCCGTGGTTTTGCTCCTTGAAGATGGGCATGCTCACGCCAGATGCATTGGAATTCAGCAGCGGCGTTCTCCGTGATCTTGGTTTGGATGTCTTTGACATAGTTCTGGTAAAACTCGGAGGGCTTTCCGTCCTTGAAGATCATGAGGTCGACATATTCCTGGGTTGACAGCGCAAGACCGGCAAGGACTTCGAGAGACGAGCTAGTCACACCACCTGAAACAGGGTCAGATGAAGGTCGAACGCGAACAGGAGAAACGACTTACCCTTGTTCGCGCTGGAATCCTTGAACAGGACGACCCTGCGTTTCTCCAAATGGAGCCGCGCTTGTTGTGTGATGAACAAGTTCGCACCCTCGACGATGTACTTGAAGTGGGGTTTACCCTCTGTATCGCACAACGCAGCAACGTTGGATACGTTGACGGCCTCAGGACGCCCACCACAAGGCACGAACAAGTCTGCCTTGAATCTGAAATGTGCCCCATTCCTGAAATCTGTGCCATCCAGAACGACCTCACCGGCTGTTATTAACCGCATCAGTGAAATCAGGACAAGAGTCCAGGCACTGACGTACATGGCAGCTTGACATCTTGTTCCTCGACCTTGACAAGGTACCCGTCCTTACTCAACTTGGACTTGTTAAAGTTGGCGACGGGTATCCTCAACTTGGCAAGGCGTACGAGCTCTTCACGGTTGATACCAGCAGGATCCGCGAGAACACCACTGCCATCGATAATCGCAATAGTCTTGTCCGAACTGAGCAAGATTTCATCTGTTTTCTCGTGAGGCGGCAATCACGATGTGAATATGTACATGTATACGTACTCGAACCGAGATCACCGTCTATCAACCAAACGTTGGTCAGAGCAGAATTCCCTAGAACCAAACGAGATTTACTCACCAGGTCCGCCAGTCTGGACCTTGGTCACGTCCTTTTCTCTGAGACCAAGCTGCTTGTATATACCCAACACATACTGTCGGATCGACAGCGAAGTCATTCCATAGGTATCGTGGGGCACACCACCAAGGAGCGCGGCGCTCTTGCCAGTGGTAAACGACTTCCACCACTTCTCTGCGCCGCGTTGACGGGCGTGTACTGAACGGAAAGATCAGGGTTGTCGGACTAGATTCGTGAACCGTGTGCTTACATGCTGCCCAGTCCATCATATCCGCAGTACCCTCTGTAACACGACTCGTACCACGGCACATAAACAAGGGAAAGAAGAAAACGAACCATCAGGCCCAAAGAAGAGTAGCTCTGGTTTGCAGTAAAGGTCGATCAGACGCTCCTTGATTCCGGGAGTCTGCCCAGGTATCAACAAATCTATGATGGCCTACAAAGGATTATTAGAGTCCCGCCACGATGAAATCACGTGACTTACATCTACGTATTTTTCGAAGCAAAGCCTTGGGCTGGCTCCGAGACTGTGAAGCTGCTTAGTTTCCGTCACATGCGCGGATGCGAACAACGCACGAGGGCAGAATAGTCCCCTTGGCACCTCCTTCAGGTATATCCTTATTCTTCAGCGATTGTGTCGAAGCCAAGCCATAGTTTTCGTCAAACAGCATCCTCTGGTTGATGGAGTAGTTCCTACGGAAACGATCAGGATAATGTTGCAAAATTTCAACCTACCGGACTCACTCCTTATTCCTAGACATAACGATACGGATACCACCGCGAGCGACATCTCTGAAACGGAGGTGGAAACCTCGGAATTCGTTTCCGATGACAAAGAACATGCCAAACGGCTTTTTTGGGTATTCTACTTCTGGCAGGAAATCTGGTGCAAGCCGGAATGAAAGAGCAACTTTGGTTGGTTGATAAAAGTTGGTCTTGAGAACGTGCCTGGCAAAGATAGTAATCAACAGGATCCCTACACCAAAACGAATGAAAAATGTACTTGTTGAAAATTAAGAAACTCTCAAGCACTTGCAAATCCTGCTTGTTGGGAACTGTACGTCTAATCTTGTCGTACAACTCCTCGTCTGAGAGAGGCTGAGTATTTTGCAACCGCTGGTATGACAAGGTAGGCCTGATATACGCCTTAGTCAGACAATCACTTGACAACTTTGGTCGGAGACATACTTGAGTGACTCATCATCAACGACAGGGTAGTGGACCATGGCAAAGTTTACGTAGAGCAGGCGTATCTAAAATATGTTTAGGACGGCTCTCGCGATTGGTTTCAGTCAGACCCACCAGTTCCGAATGGGCATGAATGACCTGGGCAACGCTCTCGCGCGTAAAAGTCTCTTCTCTGAAACGCCTCTTGATATCGTTGAGGACCTCCGCATGAAGGGAGTTCGACTCGTCCAGAATGTTCCTCAAATGGAGATATGCAGGCCCGAGGCGATTGCAAAAGTGCTGTGCAAAGACCCAACCACAGTCTGATGATACAAGTGGTTAGACAGGTGCCGAACCGACATGGTGAAATACCCACAAGCGTAAGTAGCTTCCTGAACAGCGTGGTTCGAGTTCTCGGGATTGAGAAAGAATGGGTTGTCAGGAAGGCAGTAGAGGAGTGAGGCCTCCTTCATGACTTGGAAAATGGAGCTCTCGATCGGAGCAGCAGTAGAATCAGGCAAGGGATTGAGATACAAAGATATAATTGTGACGCCATTGGAGAACTGCTCCACATACTTGCGGGCCGAATACAGCTGATAGAAATGGTAAAGATTGGAAAGCGCACTGAAAGTGGATAGGTGAGTACTAGTCGCAGGATTGGG
The DNA here is from genome assembly GCA_003316035.1 of Neoboletus subvelutipes. Taxonomy (NCBI): domain Eukaryota; kingdom Fungi; phylum Basidiomycota; class Agaricomycetes; order Boletales; family Boletaceae; genus Neoboletus; species Neoboletus subvelutipes. The sequence goes on from QFEF01001414.1 coordinate 5,181, forward strand.
AGTGAGAACATACCTAAAGAAACGAGACGTTCCACCCATCTTGTAGCCGATGACGAGACGCCTCTCGCGAGTACCCTCGACCTCGAAGACTTCCATGACAGGGCCATAACGGCTTTCAACCTGCCACATTATCTTCTGGTAGATCTCGAGGGTGTTTTCGCTGGCCTTTTCGAGAAAGACGGGATCAGAGACAGAGCGGATGTCGGTAAGGGCATCAGTGCGAGGGGGTTGGGTAGGGAAGTGACATTTTGTGACAAAGTAGCAGCGGACTTGCTGAGGGGTGGTCGCGGAAATAGAACCGGTAGCACGGAACGTTTCGAGACGGTAGCAGTTGGCGGGCGTTGCCTTGTCGAGGAACAAGGCATCGATCCTGGAGAGTGATCGGTGATTGGACAGAAGGTGATTGGATGCGACTGAGCATACCTGGATTCACAGGTCGCGCCGGGACCTTCGGTGGATGTCAAACCGGGACGACTTGTGTGAATAAAAGTGGCGCCGTTTCCTTTCTCGTCGATTCGCTCGAGGTCAATGACAAGCTTGGACGGGTCATGTTTTGTAAACGCGAGCACTTTGGCGCCAAAGAGGGCCATGATGTGATCGGATATCACGGAGGGGGATTCATTCTGGAAATACGTGTCGTCGATGCCGAGATGGGTGTAGAACCAGTTGACCTCGTTGGCGACCAGCTCGCGTGGGATGAAACCCTGGTGTGATGAGAATAGATCAAGAGGCGATCTCTATGTATGAATGATAGGGACGGGACTGACCTTTGCGGCGACGTTGGCCTGGACCTTTGCACGCTGTTCTTGCTTGCCTTTGAATACTGGGGTAGTGTATCCGGGGAGGTTCTTGAGGCGTTGGAGAGAAGCCTCGCTGTTGGACTTGGGGGCGTGGTTGGAGCCATAGGGCCCATCAGCGTGGTTTGATTGTTGGGGAGAGGAAGACATTGGAAATGGATGTCGAATGGGAGAGGCGGATGAGACAAGACCAGTATTTATACCGGTGAAGGTAATGTGCCTAGGCTGGGGAATGCATCAAGATCCGTGACTGTCCCTGCATCCTCCGTGTAGCACGACTACGCCCTTTGACAGACTGTACGTATTTCTCTCTGCAACCCGCCGCTAAAGAGACTAGAGTCTGGCTAAGATCCGGAGTCGGGTCACACAAGTCTAATATTCGTGGCTGTCCCCCACCGCTGTTGAACTAACTAACCTGCGCGCAAAGGCTACTAGACCGGCACCCGTCATATCCCGTGCAGATCCGCACTGTATTCGCGGCAGCTCCGTGGATGAAATACCACAATCTTGTTTTATTCGTGCCTCCATGGATACAAGAAGGACCCCAAAGAAAGGAAGCTAATACACTCACTGACATCAACCCCCGCGGTGCAGTGCAATCATATAACTATATTATTACAGACAACTTTTCCTCTTTACTGCATGTCGGCCAACCCATCCCGAATGTACTCCTCGAACAGCGGCTTCCACGTCTTGTGCCATCGGCTCAGCGCAGGCCTCCCCTCCGCAACGTCCCCTGCCCCCCACATGATCCGTAGCTGGTCCACCTCCCGTCGCGTTTCGTTGTCAGGGCACAGAATGTAAAACTCCCCCAAGCGCACGTGATCAAGCATATGGAGAACCGTCTCTTCCGCACTCCAAGCACCTCCTGGTTTCACGCCTCCGGAGCGTGCCGTCAATCCTGTAAAGGTCCAGCCAGGACTGCACAGATATCATCATTTCCGACTTTCTCATGGGAACGCGCCAAGTAGGCGGAACTTACATGAATAGGTGCGCGGTGACATTGCACGCAGGGCGTTCGCGCAATTCATATGCCAATCCTTCCGTCAGGCTCTTTATCGCCGCTTTCGTGGCGTTGTATGCCGGATTGCCACTGTCGTTTCATGTCTATTCAATCGGTATTTATAACTGATTCTGAAACGGGGGTGACCCACGGAGGATTCGTGATCCCTTGCTTGGAGCCAGTATTAATGACCATCGCCTGGTTTTCTTGGTGTAGCATCGACTAGGAACAATCAATTATTCCACCAAGTATCAGAAACGCTGTAAGCACACGCACGGGTACAAAGGTTTGCTGTACGTTGACAACTCTGTAACAAATGTCGGACAAACAAGCGAAAATTGTTTCCGAGACGAGGCGCGTACCCAAAAACGTTGACCTCAAAAGTGCTTCGCCAATTATCAAGCAACTCCCAGGATTTACTGTCTGGACCAATCGCAGCATTGTTCAACAAAACGGCAACCTGACGAATTGATAAGGCTGCTCGAGGATTGATCTGATCGACCGTAAAGGGCTCACCTCTCCCCAAGCTTCGTACACCTTATCACGCAGATGCTGCACATCTCCGATCTTGGAGACATCAGTAGGTACGACGAGTACGTTGGCGTCGCCCACGATGGCGGCCACTTCCTTGCCCGTCTGAGCGAGCACGTCCTCCAAGATATCAGCAAGTGCGATCTTCAACCCCGCCCTAGTAAGCGCCGTGCAAGCAAATACATGGTCCAGAATCGATTAGCGCCCAGAATGCGTGACAAGGGTACATAAATGCCGATGGCAAAGATAGATTACAGTTTTGTCGAGAGGGAGAAGAGCGACGTTTGCGCACCTTGCTAGTTCGATGGCAGCGGCTCTTCCGATGCCGCTTGCAGCACCGGTGATGACCGCGACTCTGCCAGCGTGGATGACGGGGTGGAGCTCGCTGTCGACGGGCTCGAGGGCCTCAAAACGCCTGTGGGACGGGGTCGTACCACGAATGGGCAGGGGTGATGGACCGCGGTCCCGAGGCATGATCAAAGGGCGGTATTGCTGAGGGCGATGAGACGAGGCGAGAGCTCGAGGGGAAGAACGGACTCACTACAGGGTGGGATTACTTAGAGAGTAAATAGTATCGATAGCTGCGTTGTCCAGGCTGTCCTGGGTCTTATATATATCGTTCCGTGGCCCGAGAATAAATTCGACTTTCATCGCCCAAAAATGAATCACAACAGTGTTAGGGGTCATTGTTGGGACCCCAGATACAGTATGTTACAGTGGCATAGTTATAAGTCTCCACGAGATATCAACCTAGACAGCATTGAAACATAACCAGTCGACCAACAAATCCTTCCGTTCCGTCAGTCCTTCGTCCCTTCGCCAAAATTGTACCCTGCAGGTGTCTCGATTCCCATCTTCCTCCGAACTACCTCGAACGTCTTCAGCATCTTGCGCCGCGCTCCCAGCGCTGCCACGCCCTTGGCCTCCAATCCCGCATCATCGAGAATCACCATGTCCTGCCACTTGATCTTCTCAAAGTTTGGTGTATACTTGTGCAGCCTCAGGCTCCTGAGCCAGGCCGGGATATCGTTGAGCAGCGCGAGGTCAATCTCTTCTTCCTCCTTCTTAGCTCCACTCCCGCCCCCGCCGCTGTTGTTTCCACCTGAAGAACCTGTCTTCGGAATCCCAGGTGACCGACCGCCTCCACGGCCCCTGTTGTTGTTGCTATTGTTGCCGTTGGTGCCCTGCATCGCAGCCTGCTGTAGGCTCAACCAGCTCTGTGGCGTGAATCCTGCAGCCATCTGAGCCGCCAGCATCTGTGCCTCGGGCGTCATTCCCATGGCGTTCATCTGTGCTTGTAGATTCAACATGTTCATCTGCAGAGGGTTCATGCCCGCCAACAACCCTGCAGAGGGCAACCCCATGCCTAGTCCGGGGCTACCCAACCCTGTCATGTTAAATCCACCCATGCCGAGCCCGTTCAAAGACGCATTGGGTTCCTCGCCAAACCTGTTGGGTGTAGGTAACGCGGGGCTCCTGGCACCATTCCACGGCCCCTGTTGAGTACCAGTAAACTGTGCGCTGTTGCCGGCAGGGGCTGGCACAGCATTCTTGCGCTGAGCTGATTGCTGAGAAGAAACGAGATTGCCATCGTTGTCGTAGACGCTACTGTTCTGGCTTGTAGCGTCTGAAGCGGTCCCGTTGGCGTTCCCATTTACCTTGGAGGGACGGCGGAACGACTTCGGATCAGCCATGAGAGGAACTCGGGGACCAGACCCGTTCCAATCGTTCAGCTTGGCAGCGGCTGCATCCAGGTTCTGAGTGCTTTGTGTGTCTTTACTGAACATGGGGATCAGTGGTGTATTCACGTTGCTCGCCCAGCTATCGCCAACCATCGGGGACAGCGCTTCCACGCGAGGTGTTCCGAGAGAGCTAAGCTCTGCGCTCTTGGGTCTCGAGTTGCTGGGGACGATGATCTCCTGTGCGGGAGAATTGGGATTCTGCTCGGCGACTTGGCTAAGAGCGGAACCCCATGTGGTGCGGATTTCACCGCTGGTAGTAGCTAAGATGGGAGCAGAGATACGGTGTGCAGCGTTGCTCGCTTTGAGTTTCGCCCTTTGTTGTGCAAGAGTTGCGGCGGCATCGTGGGTGGAACCTAGCGCAGCGGAGTCGGGGGAAAGGAATCCGGATGAACTATCAAGCGCGAGTGACTGTCGGTTCTGACTGCCACTAAATACACGAGGGGACGATGGCATGGGAGATTTTAACGATGGCGACTTTATAGTCATCTGAGCAAGCTTTGCTTCCATCTGGCTCTGCATCGAACCTGTATGACGAGTTTGGTGGATTTCCAGTCAATTGCAGGAGGGACTTACCTCCGACCGCTGGGCTGAGTAGAGCGGTCATTGGGTCCGATCGGGCCATCTGTTGGAGAACGGTGATAAAAAATCTGATTTGGACTTGAGTAGACTGCTGCAGAAGGCTGTAGAGAGCAGCGGTTCGCTCTGCTTCGGAGAGGACCTTGAACCCTGTGAGAGAGTGAGCGGGAACAAGGAGGGGAGGGGAGAAATTCACGGACATTGTTCAATTGCACTCAACTCCTCTTTGAAGTTGACATCCAAGGACGCGGCAGCCATATCTTCGAGGGTTTCCTCGTAATTCTGGAGATTCTCGAACCACTGGTCGATGGCTTCTGACTCGGGTGTTTGGAACATAGTAGCGCTGCCGAGTAGCTCGCTGGTAGGACGAGCACCGCTACCGCCACCGGGTGGACGGGGGGAGGCAGGGCCGAGCGTCTGACGAGGCCCCATGGAAGCACGTGCGGCGTTTGAGGAGCGACCGTTTTCTGGGTTGAGAGGGGACGGGGAAGGGCTGGAAGGAGGGCGAAGCGTTGCCATTATATCCGTGATGCGAATTTATGGAAAGGGGAGAGATGTGCTAGTGGTGAAGGAAGGGAAGAATGATGGAAGAGATAGGTTGTTCCTGATCCTTGGGGAAAACGTGGAAAGGGTGTGTTTGGTGGGTGGTGAGTACAAGATGTAGACTCGCTTGACTAGAAGCAAAAAAAGACTTGCTGGGTTATGTCTAGACGAGACCAGCGGAGCCTGCCGGTCTAGTGGTGGAGCTGGTACGTAGGAGGAGGAGGAGGAGGAGGAGGAGGATGACTGGACTGAGCTCAAAACAATAAAAACAAATTACACCAATCATGACGCAGCGGAGTTTAAATCGCAGGTTGGCTTTCGACATGGAGGCATTTCAGCAGATCCCGATCATGCAAGTACAGATTTTCTTCTGCCATCACCTCAATTGACTCGTCCTCTTCTTCTAGCGACCTCAACAACGCGACAAGCACAGATCGCACACTCGCTGCAGAGATACGCTCCGCCTGCGTCAACGTCGGTTTCTTCTACGGTCAGTCCACCCTCGTTCGCGCGAATCCCCATACCCACTTGTCTACTAGTCAAAAACCATGGCATACCCGAAGCCGTGATACAGGCTGCCGTCAGCAGTGCCAGCCGATTCTTTGCTCTCCTGACCACGGAAAAGATCAAGGTCCGTCATGTGCTCTCTATCTCGCATCGCGATCGACCAGTCCTCAGCTGGACATCCACGCCACGCCCAACTTCAAAGGGTACACCGCCCTCCTCGCAGAAAACACCAATCCAAACAACAATGGGGATTTGCACGAGGGCTTTGATATCGGATGGGAATCTATAGACCATGCCACACAACCATGTCAAGCCGGTCCAATGACAGGGGAAAACGTGTGGCCAGAAAATCTCCCCGGCTTTCGGGAAGACGTCCTTGCTTACTAGTATGTCCACCCGCACCGTGTTTTTAAATGCTTCCATCACCGGTCGACGTGCAGCCACGCCGCCGTGAAACTAGGGCAATCTCTATTCCTTCTCTTCGCTGTCGCCCTAGATCTCCCAGCGAATTTCTTTGATGACAAGGCACGTTTTATTCGCCTTGTCAAACATGGCCACGCGACGCGTACTGTTAATTAGGTGACCAAGCCTGCGGCAATCATGCGGTTGCTTCACTACCCCCCTCAGCCTGCGAGTCCTCTAGAGGGTGTGGAAGGCATCGGCGCTCATACCGAGTACGTTCAAGCATTTATAGCTGACACATCTTACTCATCTCCGCCCCAGCTACGAGGTGACGTCTAGCAGCCATTTCGAGCACCCCTCGTTTGAACCATAGTGAATTAGTGTTTTACCATTCTCTGGCAAGACAATATTCCAGCTTTACAAGTCATGAACACCAGCGGAGACTGGATCAATGCCGTTCCCATTCCCGGTTGTCTTGTTGTCAAGTATGGTCACGCATACTTTGCGTCATGACTCGCAATGAACGATTCTGTCTCTAGTCTCGGAGACCAATTTGCCCGTTGGACCAGTAGGTCAATTCACCAACTCATCTACGACCTTCCGACGCCCTCTAGATGACGTGTTCAAGTCGACCCTCCATCGCGCCATCAATGCTTCTGGCCAGGAAAGATATTCAATGCCTTTATTTTTCGGGACCGATTATGACGTGAAGCTAGAGGTGAGTCTCCCCATCCATGGCTCTCGCTGTCGTTTAAAAATCTGTTCGAGCCTATCCCAGGATGTGTCACCGAAGATAACCCAGCGAAATACGAGGTCGTCACCGCAGGAGACTACGTAAAGTCACGCTTGGAGGCGACCTACGCACACTCCAAAGGAGAATCCGAGGCATAATGGATACCTTTTGTGGCGTGAGCAAAAAATCCTCACCATGATGTGACGAAGGGCAAAACATGGACTTCCATGGTGTACGTATCACACGCATCGATGCACACCTTGGGCTTCATTGTCTCATCATCCTTGTACCTACGTAGTCGCCGACAATAAATTAAAGGTCCATCTGAGTACACTAGAACATTTCATAATGTCTTGCATGGGGAGCCCCGAAGACTTCCCTATTGCATCTTCAGTGTAACATTATGTATTATGAACTGGTCTACCATATACCTGATGAAAGGGGGTTTGAAGACGTATCTGGGACCATTCACGCACGGAATGCCACATGCACGACGAAGGTTGCACCACCCCAAATCTCCAGCTATCGAAGCATCACGGCCCCGCGGAACACATGCGCGATTGGTCTAAATGTATGCGTCTGACAAGTTACAACCCCAGTGACATGACAGAACCCAAGCAATGCGGTATGGCACAAGTACTGGATCCGAGGCCACTGGAATAAGACGGGTCTAAGCATAGGCCGATCGTTACAGTAGGCTTTTCTCACACGCAGTACAAAAATCTCATAGTCCATCACTTTTTGTTGTTCCCGACGCTAGCCTTGCATTATAAGAAAAGCCTACTGTAGTACATCCTCGAAGAGATCATTCATTGATGCGTCCATAACTCAAAAAAAAATGAAAATAGATCTCTGAGACACGACTCCAAAACTCGGCATCATTGGCGAAACCGCATCCCGAACCATCCGACACGTATGAGTCCGTGTGTGTGAGTGTGTGAGTGTGGTAGTGACCACCTGTTTAATATGAGCTAGCGACCTGGCCCACTTTTCCTCCGTCGACCAACCAGACAGCGCCGTTGACGTATGCGCCCGCGCGCCCGGCAAGGAACAAGATCGGACCCGCCATTTCAGCTAACGTGCCTGGACGACCAAGTGGAACAGTCCGAGCGAGGAGCGCAGGCGTCAGGTGCTCCAAGCTCGTCATCTCTGCAAGTATAAAAACGAATCTGTCAAGCCAGATATCAATGCTCTGGTGAGATACGTGGTACATACCACTAGGCCATACGCCTGGCTAGTTGTCCAACAAAAAGGTCAAGTTCGGTTTTTGAAAGAAGCATGCGCGATAAAGGGGGGATGTACGTACGCATAGGATGTTACTTCGAATGTTCCAATCGGCGAGCAGGTTCGCGAGTAGCTTCCCGAGGTGTGTGCAGGCATGTTTTGCCAGCGTATAGGAAATGGAGAGGATACGAGCATCTACTCTGAAGGAGCCAGACGATGATACCGTGATCACCTGGGACGTAGGCGGTAGTAAGCCTTTCACCGAAGCCGCTGGTGGGGCTGGAGGCCCATTGATGGGGAGTGGTAAAATCGTAGGCGAGGGTGGTAATGAGTAATACGGCGTAGGGGTTTCAGTGAGTGCTGCTCGATGCAAACCATCCTCGCTGGTAGCATCATTCAACGAGTTGCTCAGCTTCGTGACCAGTCTAGGGGGTAAAGCACCCCGTCTTAAATTTCCAAAGTGGAGTAACTCGAGAAATGCTACCGTCGTATAATAAGCCGCGGTCACGTTTGTTTCAAATGTCTCTGCAAATCCAACAGGTCCGCCCGTATTCCAGAGGATATCCTGGAATGATTTGATGGAGGGTACCGTTTCTTCTCTCGGGAAATGGGTGTCATCGAGGGGGGATGGTAGGTGAGGAGGGAGTAAATTGCGTGCTATCCCGGCATTATTTACAAGAAGATCGACATATCCATGCCGAGACTTGATGGTCTGCGCCATAGAAAGAAGAGAGTCTCGAGAGGTAATGTCGCCTTGGAGGGGGATAATCTTTCCGTATCTCTATACAGAGTTACTCAGGGGCTATCAGGGAGGTGAAGATAAGAGACAAACATTGTTTTCCAGGGCAGCCTTCTGCAAGACGTCGAGACGACGTCCGATAATGTATACGGTGGCACCGTTGTGCTCTAATGACGTGGCGATCATGAGTCCTATCCCTTGAACCGATGAGGTCGTAGCCAGGTGGCACAGTATTTATGGAATAATACCTGTTCCCCCTCCCGTGACCACGGCAACTTGTCCTTCCACATTGAACAAATAGCTTGGATCAGTCGACGAATTCATGTGTAGACTGGCGGGAATGAGAGGCGCGGAGCGGATCTTGGGATTGGGACGGTGGGTAAAAAACCAGCCACCGATAGAACAGGACTTTTTGAATAGATATAGCATTCTTCTACCCCAAATTGACAACACCGTTATGACATTTGCAAGTGGCGATTGAAATGTCATAACGTGCAGGTCAGGGTTATCAGAAAAGGGTTGAAGGGGGCTATTAAATTTCATCTTGTTGATATCATGATCGAGCGATGCGGAGGACTTGACACTGGCAACACATACAGGCCCGCAATCTAGCAGTCAGATCTCGGATCCCAAGCTTCGCCGGCAGGTCCAAGTGTGGGCATGTCTGATTGACTCTATCAGATACTGGGCTAAATGCTATTTGGCACGAGCCACGTTTCCGAAGGTACCTTGGCGGACCCGACTATTTGCTGAGATCACAATTGGCTCCAATCCTGTCGTTCGTCAAATCAAGGTCACAACTCGGCGATTTTGGGACTTACCAAACATTTGCGAAGTTCCCAGGTGTCCCAGCATCGTGCAATGTGACATAAACGCGGTGTTTCAATCAATACCCACACACGCCTGCCAGGGCTTTAAGGAGCATCTAATCCATGTGGGTGGGAGTCGGGAGAAGTGTAAGGTAGATGGGCCATGTGAAACCAGCCAACCCCTTAAACATAAAAGTAGCAAATAACTATTCAGGTGTCATGTTTGAGGGAAATATAAAAACACCTAAATTAAGTTTCATGTACAAACAGACTAGCATGTTCCAATTCTTAGCAGAGGCTGTCTAATATATATATTTGTGATTAAGAAATTCGTCGGTTTCGCATGTCGCCTACCTTAGACCATGTGTGCCTCAGCGTGAGCCACGGTCAACTCGGCAAAAAAAAAGAACTTCCTTTTCGATACGTACATGCATAATCATAATCCAAACCGTCCGATGAATAACTGGCTACACAGTCCCCCATGACCGGTTACCGGCCCTGGTATGTGGGAAGCGGAGTAGAAGACGTTCTACTTACATATCTATAGAAGCATCACGCCAAGCCCCCCGATGGCAGCCAAGACAGACGCCACCAACGATGCATAGTTCTCCACCAGAGTCGATGCCGAGCTCGATTGAGTGGGGGTCGTCCCCGCCGCACCGCTTGCCGACGTGGAAGGCGACACAACAGTGCTGGTGTTTCCTGCGCTGAAAGCTGACGTAACTAATCTTGTAGTACGCATTGTCGTAGCCAGACGGTGTGCCAATGACGTAGTTATTGTAGCAGACGCCTGTGCACATCAGGTTGAAGATGGCAGGATCTCCAGCTTTTGTGACGGGCGTCGTATGAGCGAAGCCGAATCAAATACGTTCCCATTACTCACCAAAATCTGTTTAATAATCAGCACAAACTCGAGAGTCAAGTGAAAAAGGACGCACCACCACAAAGCGTTATATCAAAAATGAGTTGCTGGGGTTGGAGAATTCTTGGACGTTGCAACCGTGTCGGGTCAATTGCCGACTGGAGTGCCGAAGGCGGTCGTGTCAATCGTACTCTCGTTATTTGACAACGCGCTTGGTATTTGGGAACGCTGCCAATGGGTGAGCAGGGTCAGGACGGGCTACAGTCTGAATCAAGTGGATTACCGACTGGGAAGAACCATATACTGAGTGGACGGTGAGAAACGAGGGCGCTACCCAGTCCAAGTGTGATTGGCATACCTGATACCGGTTGTTGCAAATTCCGTCACAAATGCTCTCCCGCTCGAATTGGCAAACTCGGCTCCGAACGACGCCGGAGATGGGTCTATGACAATGCATCCCTGATTTCCGTTGGCGTTATAGGCACAGTCGGTGCTGGTGACCATGGTCGACGTCTCATTAGGTGAGACTTGCGTACATCCCTGAGGATGGCAAGTGTGAAAAAAACGTTTGAGCGATGGATGAAAAGACACGAACAGATTCGGTGTGTAGGGACATTTGATTGTTTGTTTGCAAGTTGACACCTTCGAATGTATCGATTTCTCCTCCTTGAGGCCATTGGACTGCTTGGCTGTGAAGGACGTGTGTGCACAATTTCCCAGAACAATGCAGATCACTCACCTCCACCAAGCGGGCCAAACCGAACACTGGGTGGACAAGTATGAGATCACCGTCGCATTGTGCGATTGGTTTTGGGGTCAAACTCACGCCGTAGGGCACATGATACATGTCAGTCACCCATAAGCTACCTACAGCGCAGCTGTCATTGCTAGTGATCCGAACAGTGTTTCGTTTGTCATTGTATGGAACCTAATTACCGAAGGAGTGTGGTGTGGATGAGCACATACGTGAAACGCGCATCAATTTCCTTACAGTTGTGAAATTGTCGACTCTTATGAATGCATGAGACGTAGTCAGGTCAGTATGACGGTAGCATTGAATGCATTCAAATTGTCACATTGCATCTCCATTCGTTAGGTTGTCATCTGTACAAGTCGTCGAATGCTGGGTTCAAGAGAAGCAAGAGTAGACGTACAGTAGTTGTAAAACGTCCATGCGTCAAAGAAACTCGATACGATTCTTTTGCCAGTGAATACTGAGTTGCAGATGCATACGGTAAAGTGGCGAGAGCGACCACGAATGGGTAGAGCCAACTAGTTAGCAGTCCGGGGATGGGCATTCTCGGGGCACGCCAAGGATGGATGAAGCAGCACGATGAGTACTTTCGATGGCCATCGCAGTTGTGGGTGATCCTAGTGCTGCCGTGGTCTCCCCAGGCCAAACCTGAAACTTTGAGATGACATACGAATGTCTGCAGGTAATGCGACATGATGCCAGGGTGCCACATCATGCTGCAAGACACATTATCGTTTGAGTACTCTACCGCAGGCCATTTGAAATTTAAGGGAGCTATGATTGGAGGATAGCTAGCAAAAAAGGGAAATTAAGGGTCCTACTAATTGCAGTGCCCTCCGGGCATACGTGGACCCGAGATCCGGGATAGGGAAGTAGGTGAAGCCTACATATGATCGTCAACAGGAAAATTCACAACAATCACAAGCCACCCAATCATGTTCATCGGCGAAGGGGTTGCAACCCCTCTTCCCACAGGCGTACATTTTGGAATTCCCACGGCATTCTTGGTTTTGAGACCTCGGTTCTTTCGAACGTTTCACGGCCCAAAAAGGGAAGTTTTACTTGCACGTGACCTCACGTGATCGCCGCCACTCCACTCGTTGAATTCCATCACTCGTTCTACTGTTTCGTTCGGCTCAAGCTTGGATATCCTGATGGCCTGCCATTCATTGCAGCAGATGTGAACACGCACGAAACAGTGGGCGCTGCATCGCATCCAAATGACACACGTGCGCACGTGAATGAAGTGTTCCGACCCACCTCTCTTCTCTTCCCGGCGTGTATCCCATTCGCTGCAGCAAGGGGGACTCGGACATGGGGCAAGACAGAGGAATAGGGTGTGGTATGCCTAGTAATACAACACGACCGGTCAACAGGTCGAAAATTGGAGGAGATGCTACATGCGACGGAGGAACAAATGAGGGCAAGAGAACGGGTGCAGCGATAACAAGACGAGTGCGAATCTGCTGGCATGAGGAGGCTAGAGGTGTGGCGGGAAACGCTATATAGTATGGCTTTGCTACAGTATGATGAGTGATTGCATGATCTACTAGTATGTGTGCGTGTGTGCGATGAGTGATGGAATGATGTCGACGCATGTTGATCTATGCGTGCATGCGAATGAGAGTGGATGGAGGCACTTGCGAACAGGCAAGATAGAGAAGGCTGACGATGGAGAAGGCGAACGATCCAGGGAACTCGGAGCGAGAGCTTGAATGTGCACTACGCTGTGGCCGCTATCAATGCACCAGTGGCAGTGACGCACTCACTTGGCTTGCCATTCTTGCTCGCACGACCCACAATCTCGCCCCGCAAAAGTCGTTGTCTCTGAATCTCGTCAAACAAGGGCTTGAAGCCACGACCTGCTGCTGGGTACGCGTTCGAGAAAGCAGCCTCGTCTCGGTTATATCTTCCCGGAGTTGGTTACTAGTGAGCCAGATCGGGGCTGGCAGCAATAGCAGTACCAACGTACCTGTAGAACTCCTCGGCGACGACTTGTCGCATCTTTCGTTTTGATGCGGTAAACTCTTTCATGTCGCCCGTGTACCACATTTCAGGCCAATCCTTGAGGGCGAGACCACCCATGCTTGAGTTGGGACTCTCCCACTGGTTGATCGCCTCTCGCCAGGCATCCTTTCCTTTCTTCCTTAAGTTGGGTACAGCTATGCCAGGGATCGGCATGGCCTTCCTTGCTGTAGTGATGGATGATGGTTCTGGGCGCTGTGCCTGATTGGTGGCTGCTGTGGCTGAGAAGGACGACAGTGGGTTTGTGTCAGACTGGGACGGACAGGGTGGTTCCAATGGCACCTCCGATGTACTAGTGGACGAGCTTCCTGTGCTAATGGTAGGGGGTGAGGGCACAGTGCTACGCAACAGCAAGCCTGACTCGGAGGCTGGGGGTGAGTGAGCACACACGGGACTTGCTGATGGCGAAGCGCTCGCAGTCGATGGCCAACTCTGTGATCGGCATGACAACTGCTGGGATGCGGTGGTGACAGTGGTATCAATATGGGTTGCCAGTCATTTGAACTGACGTGTTTCTTCTGCACTGACAGGGGCTGTGAGAACATGGTCACCATTGAAGGTGCGGTCAGCTTTGCAAGGGATCGGACAGAGAGCATCACGGTGTGATGTCTCATACCGTGTGAGCTCATCCAACAAGTAGCGAATGAGGGTGTCCACCTAACAGGAATGTAAGCAAGTATTGACATCAGCAAAAAAAGGTTTTACGACCTCACACTTTATAGTCAATATAGTCACTGTAGTACTGTAGTCTTCCTACTTGATGATAGGACAATGTAGATGGTATATTTACTACCCGACACTATGAAGTGCACACCTCTGATGAAAGATAGAGCCCGACATAGCGAAATGTAATATTGAGAAAATAAGTCTATATCATCGTGCTACCCACACTACATACGATGGGTTACACATTTTTGGTGCGCTCATAATCACAAATAGCATTCATGAATGCTTGCTGAGGGACCGCACTTGCTTTCGCTGGGGCTGCAGCTGTTCCCAAGTCAACATTGGCATGGACACTACATCACGACAATCCAGTTTTTCTTATAAGGCCTTATAAGGCCTTGGCAAGGTGACCAGGCTGTAAATTATCAATAGTTGGGTTACCTTATAATGCCTTATATACCCCTTATAACGGTAGGTCCTCTGGATAATGGGAAACAGACTTGCAACAATGTCGCACATCACGCGGCTGGCCATAGATGGTCGAATACCTCAAGGCGGATCAAAGAGGGAAAGTAGTCTAAACCATTAGAACGGTAGGTCCTTCGGATATCGAGTATCAGGCTTTTAGCAATGTCACCCGTCACACAACTCGACGAAAGTGGACAAGATCTCTCGGCGTGGTGCGGGATGTGAGTTAACATCAATAACTATAGCAGTACGTCCTACTGTAAATGAGCATCAGATTGTCAACAGAGCCGCACATCGCGCAGCTCAATGATAATGGTCAGCGTGGCACAAGAGGTGAGTTGACATCAACAACTATAACAGTAGGGCCTGCTGTAAATGAGCATCAGATTGTCACCAAAGCCGCGCATTGGACAGCTTAATGATAATGATCAGGGATAGTTGGCCTGATAACGAAGTAGCATAAATCTCAGGATCCCGTAGCATGGTACAAGAGGTGAAGTGACATCACTAACTAAAATGGTAGGCCCTATTGAAAATGAGCATCGGACCATCAATAAAGCTCCGTGTCACATGGCCCGACAAGAATGGTCAAGGATAGTTGACCTGGTGGCAAAGTAACATAAAACTAATGATTATGCCTGTAGAATACGAGCGTCGGACGGTCAAGATTTAGATAATAGGGAACAGACTTGTACCAATGGCACACATCACAGCTGGTCATACGCATGGTCAAGGGTCCTTAGTCAGATCGAAGAGCAAAAGTACTATTAGATGTTATTAATAAGAATCAGTCCGGGGTATACTGGAAAGCCCTCTAAAAATGGATTGCGTCCATTGTCGCTCACCATACAGATAATCGCAAATGAAAGTAAATGTGTTTATTGTGGAACTTAATCCCAGCAACTGATACATACAATTATGACGGTCTATGCATAGAGATGTGCCGCTTTTTCAGCGACTGCGCCACAGATTTATTGGCGGCGTGGACCTGCTCCAACTGAAAAGCAAATGCCTGGCCAAAAATCCTCCTGCACGTCCCGATCAGTGCCAGTTATCGAAGTTCATCATCAGGTCGGGAACTTACCTGTTCCACCATAACAGAAGATCATTAATGAATTTTTGGTCCTCCACTTGCTCGGCACCCTCAAACCAATCCACTATCACATTGTAGAACTCACACATATCGAAAACGCCATCAACAATTGCCCATGATCCACAAGAGGACAGGGCAAATCGGAGCTGGAAGAGGGTCAGGTAGAGGATTAATTGGTTACCCAATGTTGATTCGAGGACGCACCTGGCAAGCTATGTAGGCAATAGCACGTGGTTGAACGGTCCTCATACCTATGAGAGCGGCAATGTGAGCGTGAGTTTGTAGTTCGCCTCGACGACGTTTCCTGGAAGAGCCGGCCTCAGCTTCCTTGCTATATATATCATCTGCAGAGGTGGGGGAAGTAAAGACCGCCTTGAAAGCCTTAAATATCTGGTGAGATACTAAATTTGTCAACACGTTACAGGACTCACCTTAACCAAAATTTTGCCCTTGAACAAACCTTTCGAAGGTTCCTGGGAGTCGAACTGGTAGTCAGCATATAGGAAAGTGGGCCAAGATTGGGCAGACATGAGAAAGTCAGGATGCAGTTCATGAATGTTCTTCCGATGGCTGCATCAACAGAGTAGTCAGCTTCGACAGAGTACACAGAAAATAACCTATGTGGCGTCGCTCCAGTTATAGTTGACCGGACACAGTAACCTTCCTGTTGAGTCATTGTAGAACCCTCTCCCACTCTTGTTGTCTCTGATGAGGGGGGGATTGTTACAAACGTCCTAGGGGGGACTCTTTTTCTTTCACCTATGAGTTCTCCAGACTTATCTGTATCGGCCCCGATACCAGATTCCCTCTGGGACAACATTCCCCCAGACCTGGATATCCCACAGGAGGTATGGGAAGGCATCCTGGACTCCTCGTTATTCCAGCCCTAATTGCGTCTCAAACCCTCTCTTTCTTACTGCAGACCCTTTACTCTCCTAAGTCATATTCTCTCATATATGACTTGTATCCATTCCACCCTGACTCATTTCAGCCTCAGTTCATTTCTTCCTATTTAGTTGAGCTGCGCCCACAGCATCTTATTTCCTATTTCGACGTGACACGTTTCTTTCCTCTTTCTACATGCGATGCGTCTCTTCCTTTTATAGTTCACACGACATGACACATCACTTCCCCTTATATCACATGCAACACGACACGTCTTCATTTCCTTTCTTCATATGCAATGCGATGCATTTCATTTATCCTATTTAGATGTTAAAGTGGAGATTCTATCTTTAGCTGGCCCTAAAGGGGTTTAGTATAAATAGCTAGAATTGCCGCCCATGTAACTCTAACTTCGATCCACGCAATCTTACATGGAATTCAAAGTCCTTCGCTGAAACTGGTGTTTCATTGTCGTTGTCAATCTTGATCTCGAACATCTGTCAATCAGAGTTCAATCAAGGCACTGAGAACCTGTCCCCAGAAGGTGTCTCCACTTTGTCCCTGATCAGAGGATCAGCTTGCAAGTCATTGCCTAACACTTGCCATCACCACTGCCTATTGCCCAGAGGCCGCATCCAGATACAGGCCTTGCCCACGACCTGTCCATAGCTGACTACTCCTTGTGTGCCTGGAGGGAGCCTGCTCATTGCCTTGCGTCCAGTATACCAACTGAGGACACCACAACCGTTGCACACCGCTCGCCGATCAGGTGATCCGCTTGCAGACCAAGAAGGTCGCTGTCGTCTTCAGAGGAAGACCTGTTCCGTAGCAAAGACCTCAGTCTCCCGTGTATGTGTTATTTGTTACACCGGTCGTAACAGGGATCAGGCTTTGGAGAGTTGTGCATGAGCCAGTTTGCTACCTCCACTTTAAGGAGGTGGGTGTTGTCACTACATGCACTATCTGCTCCTTGCCCAAGCTAAACATACATGAGATGCATTGCATGGAACAGAAGAAAATATGAGAAGTTGCTCACTCGCTGTATCACTTGAGTAAGATCTGCCTGAGAAATGTCACGAATGGATGGTACCCATTGTAGCAATTCCTTGTAGCACTTATATAAACAATTCTCCCTTAAGGGCTCTGTCAACAAATCTGATAAGAAATAGAATATTCCTTGTACTGGGCAGTATGGCTCATGCCAGTGTCCCTAATGTGGGCTCGCTGATCAGCTTCTGCCAACATGGTGTTGATGCTGTCATGCAGCGAGACCATGCACCTGATGGCTCGACCCTTGCAGGTAAACAATCAAGAACTTCTATAGGAGAAATGTCAGTCAGTTAGCGGATGGAGTAACAGGAAATGTTAATACCACTCTTGGTTCAGGCGGTTGCTGTTTTGCAGGTCCTGTATATGGACCTGCAGAGTAGATATCTGTTGTAGTAAAGTGGCAGGATCGTGGTTCTGCTGGGGGGTGTTTGAGCTGGACATCGATAACAAAATGGGAGGATAATGACAGACTGGCGAAAATGATATGGGACGAGGGCTTTTGAAGCATCTGCAAAGAGTTAGCTGACCCTGATGTAGAACAAGATAGGAAAGCTTTGGTGAGAGAACATAGGGCCAGTAGGATGTTGGGTGGGCTTCTGAAGGCATCAGCAAGAGAATTGGCCGACCCTGAGGTAGAATGGGATACTGAAAGCTTTAGCGAGAGAACCTACTAGATTTGAAAGCCAGCTGTGTAACATTATCGCTTGAGCTTGCTACTGTAGGTATTTGGGAGTTGTGATTGGACGATGACCTGCAAAAAAAGGAAATTAAGGGTCCTACCGAAAAAGAAAACAGGCACAGCCCATCCCAAAACCCACTTCAGAAAGCCGATTAGTAGGAGCCAGTAGGATGTCTAATCTGAGGACACCCACATATTTAAATAAGAGCGGGGTCCCAAGGGAGGGAACGAACAGGGAACACGCACCTGAATGGATCTTCAAGCGAGCCGGGTGGGACGAGAGGGGAATGCTTCAATGGGTCTTCAACCCCACTGTTGCTCGATATGAGGAGGTAACTGTTGAACTTGTTATGTTCATATTGGACACTCTTCATACTTGCTTACCCTATCTTTTATCTTATCTTTTATCTTGGAAATGGACTCTTACTATAGAGTATGGTAGACTTCTTTTTGGTTGTTCTAGGCCCACATGTGACTGTTGTTCGTCATGGGCTAGACCTATGATGTCATTGTGACGTCATAGACTCCAGACCACTTCTGACGTCATAGACTCTAGACCACTTCTGATGTCATTAGCTCTAGACCATGATGTCATATCCTTAGCCCTATCAGTCAGCATGACTGATCATGACATCACTTCTGATGTCATACCCTTGACCCTATCAGTCATCGGATATAGGGCAGGTTCTCTTATATTGGGACTCCTCTTTAACTCTATATACGATAGGTATATAGTCTGGGAGCTCTCTCCCATTATAATCAACAACTCTTCTACCTCAGTTTCCATCTGCTTGTTAGCAGATCTCTAAGAGTGCTTACAGGTTAGCTGCTCTCTCTTGCCCTACAGCAAGTCTAGTCAGGAATCCATTGTCACCCTTATCAGTGAGTTCTCCGCTGATATCCCTGCTTGTTGCCCTCTGCATCATTGGATCGTGGTCTATCTGTGCCCAATTCCAATAGGTTATGAGCCCCGCTGGCTTGTAGCTGTATGATGACTCCACTCTCTAGCTACCAGCATGGCGCAGGACTTTGGATTCCTTCATTCCTATCTTTGGTTATCTGCCTTGGTGTTGCTCATCCTAGCTGGTTTGGCCCGAGCGCAGACTGTGGTCTTCACTGCTCTTATTGGCCTTTGGACACATACGTTTATAGTGCTGTTACGATCGGTGACTGACACGAACACTCCTAGATCGGTTGCTGCTTTGAGCGCACCACTAGTAGTAGGTCGTCATCCTCTTCGTCACACTCATCCCCAGCGAGCGCACCCACGTCCAACACCTTCCATCAACATCATTCAACCCTATTCTTCCTCAGACTCTATTTCTCCTCCTCGCTCCTCTGTCCCTCGGGGAAGACCATTGATACCATATCCGGTTTTACCACAGCGACCGAGTCACAGTGACACTCCCATTCCTTCATCATCAAGGTCTCCTGCGACATATTCTGTCGCATCACCTCTTCTTAGTCCAAACTCTGGTTCTGTTTCCTTGAGCTCTATGCTTGGAAACTCTATGTCCTATCATCCTGCACCACCTGCCCTAACTGGGCACTTAGCTGGTATTGACCTAGACGATCCCTACACCCTCCATGCCTTTGTGCATTCTAGCCCTAGGCATATAACTCCGACTCCCCTTTCTTTTTCTCTGATTAACCTTCGCCTCACCGCTGCATATATTCATGATGAGCCCTCACTGGAACTCCAGGATGCACTCCATCTCAAGCTCTATTCCACACCCATGTTTGTCTCGGGCATTGGCATACTCAGATGTGACATGAGACTGGTTCCCGACGGCCCGGGCAGCTGGGCTCTTGTCAGAGACAGACCCTGTTACGAGTGTCCTAGGGGGTAACCTTTTTCTTTCGCCTATGGCATCACCAGACCTATCGGTATCCGCCCCGATACCCGATTCCCTCTGGGACGACATCCTCCCAGACCTGGATATCCCACAGGAGGTATGGGAAGGCATCCTGGACTCCTCACTCTTCCAACCGTGACCATTCCTGGACTTCTTTCCTTTCACACTGCGGACCTTTTACTCCTAAGTCATATTCTCTCGTATATAACTCGTGTTCCTATCGTCATGACTCACCGGCCTCAGTTCATTTCTCTTTATTTAGTTAAGCTGCGCCCGCAGCGTCTATTTCATATTACGCAACGCGTCTTCTTCTTTCGGTACGCGACGCGTCTTCTCCTTTTATATCTCACGCGACGCGTCTTTCCTTTTCCACTTCACGCGACACGTCTCTTTCCATTTATATCTTACGCGACGCGACGCGTCCCTTTTTGACTCATACGCGACGCGACGTGTCATTTCCTATTTAGACTTTAGAGCGGAGATTCTATCTCTAACCGGCCCTAAAGGGGCTTAGTATAAATAGCTAGAATCACCGCCCATGTAACTCTAACTTTGATCTACGCAATCTTACGTGGATTTCGAAGTCTTCGCTGTCAGCGCCTGTGCCAGCGTCGTGAAACCGGTGTTTCATCAACGTCTAAATCTTGATCTCGATCTTCTGTCAATCAGAGCTTGATCAAGTAACTGCAACTAGCTGTATAGCTTGGGTTGCTCCTTTGTCCTTGTGAACAGCTCACCGGCTGAGGTCACAAGCTATCATTGATACCAACCAGAGGGTTGGGCCGCTAGTCATCGTCCAACACTAGCCGCGTTCCTAGCCGCCTATTGTCCAGAGGCCGCGCCCAGATACAGGCCTTGTCCACGACCTGTCCATAGCCGACTCCTCCTTGTGTACCTGGAGGGAGCCCGCTCTTCGCTGCTGAGAGGAACGCCACCTCAAGAGAGCCGCCACCGCGTTAAGTCGCCACAACCGTTGTACACAGCTGAGCCGATCCGGTGTGATCCGCTAGCCGACCAGAGGGTCCACCTGTCTTCAGAGGAAGACCTGTCCATATCGCTCTTGACGTTGATCTAACTTCAGTCATCCGCGTACGCGTTATTTGTTACACCGGTCGTAACAGACCCCACTCCTGAACCCATCTCATTTCAGGGCTCACTGATACTTTGCGCGACAACAGTGAAGAGCGAAGACGGAGGCGAGAGTATCAACCTCGCTTTAACCTCTCAGGCATACATTGAAGGGGTTTGGGAGATTGGACCGGATGGTGAGATGATCGTCCACCACCCTTGTGAGTTATCTCCGAGGATGAAGTTGGAGACGCCAGATTTGCTATATCCGCCATCTACTGAAATCGATAACCGGTCGTTATCCAGGTTAGGATCATCGTATAGGACACCGTCATCGGATCACAAAGCCCATGAATACCAACATTTATATCACCAGGAGTTGTTGACTCGGCAACTTGCTGAGAAGGAACATGTGCTTGCAATCGCAGAGCAACAGCTCGCTCGCAATGCTTTGGAGTTGGAGAATATCCGACTGAAGAACCAAGTCCGCGAACTAGAGGATAATCTCGAAGCTGAGGTGCAGATGGCTGACAAGCAGGCTGCACTCCTTGTTCGGAAACAAAAGGAAGTTGCTGATTTACATAATACAATTATAGCCCGCTCTGCTCATGATGCCCTCCAGTGACGAGCTCTACAGTTCGATGGACTACCCGGTCCTCTACTGGAGCCAGTTAGAGGAGTTCAAGACCAGGCTGTACAACAGAGTGTTCTTTCTGAAGAAAACCGACTGGCTGAAGGCAGAGAAGCCTTGCCGGATCTGGCCGCTCCCGATATACTTCGGAGGTCAGTACGTAGGAGAGTCGCGGCCCAACTGAGGGCTAGCAGATTTAAAGTCTTATCATCATGAATCTTTTAAAGACTTTTACGTTAACTTTTGGGTTTTGAATGGTAAAACGACAAACTATTTAGAGGTGCCATATCATGTAAAACTTTCTAACCATGATCGCTTGACTCTTCGAGTGATCACATTTGTAGGATTGGACACTATTTGTCCAAACCCTCATTACTTTGAGGACCTACATTTTGCTGACTTCGAATTTGTTGCTTCGCTGCCGATGCCCAGATGGTATCTTGAG
The DNA here is from genome assembly GCA_003316035.1 of Neoboletus subvelutipes. Taxonomy (NCBI): domain Eukaryota; kingdom Fungi; phylum Basidiomycota; class Agaricomycetes; order Boletales; family Boletaceae; genus Neoboletus; species Neoboletus subvelutipes. The sequence goes on from QFEF01001414.1 coordinate 27,269, forward strand.
CACAAATCATTTTGTGGTAGTCTTATGGCATTGTTTGATTACCATTCTTCTCATTTGTTTATGCCTCCTCCACCCCTTCCTCCTCCTTTGCCTTTGTCTTTGGCCTCTTCTCTCTCGTGGGATTTGGTTCCTATGCCAGGGGGATTAAGTTCTTCATCTGACAGGGAGTTGATGACATCATCACTGGATCTAGATCCATCTACCGCTCCAAGAGTTGATCTGCGATGGAATCCTATGGTGTTTGGACCGAGTATTCCCTCTGCTCCATTGCCTACTTCTTCTCATCCTTTGATCGCAGACGCTGACGAAATTCCTCTATTGCAGACTCTTGCCATTAACCTCTTCATCTTCTAAACGATGACTTCCCAGTTCAAGATCGACTCCAACCTTCAGTCGCGTATTCCTGTGCTCAAGGGTACTTTGAACTATACACAGTGGGCTTTGCAGCTCCGTAATGTTCTTACCCTTTCCGAGACATGGAGTATCGTTTCTGGTACCAAGACTTTCCCTTTGGGCGCCAGTGTTACCATGGACAACCAGCAGAAATGGGAACAAAAGGACCAGGGAGCTATGGCAATGATTGCCGTCTTCACCACTTCGGACATGCAGTCCAGGCAGACTTTTATTTATGACACAGCTCACACCTCTCTTGCTAAGACCCTATGGGATACCTTGAAGATGCTTTATGCACCTTCCGGAGTTACCAGAAATTTTTACGTTTTTCACGAAGCGTCTCGGCTCCATATCACCAAGGGATCGGATCTCTCTGAAGGCCTGAACAAGCTCAATGCTTTGTTCAACCAGCTCACTGCTGGTGGTATTGTCCTACTGGACAACTTGAAGGCCATGATGATTCTTCAGGCACTTCCACCTTCTTTCGATACTGTTATCAGCACCCTCGTTCACTCGATGGTTGTTGCAGATTTTACCCCAGACAAGATCTTACCCAAGATAATGTCTGAGACATACTTGCATAACACGCAACCTCTTGTGTCTTGTGCGCGTGCTCAGGTAGCACAGGCCAATGCAGTTCGCATCTCGGCAGTCCGCCATGCACCTTCAGGAGGGCAGAAATGTTCTCACTGTGGAGGAACACATGCTTCTGACAGATGTTGGCAAAAGTACCTGCACTTGCAACCAGCGCATGGCAGTAATGCCCCCTGGAGACAAGGAGCTCCAGCTCAGTCGAGCCATGATGCCAATGCGGTGAGGTCGACGCCGAAGCCGGACAGCGAGGTTTGCACGGTCATGGGGGTAAAGGTAAGGGCAAAGCCTGAGCCCATGATGTTGAAACCGATAACAAGTCGGATGCCGCTTATGTGGTAGATGGAATTGATGCCGTTGAATACACTGGAGACAAACCAGTTCATATCTCTTGGGCTGATGAAATGGACGCCACAGATGGAATGGCTGGACCAAGCTGCTTTCGAGCACGGGCCCACAGCTTCTCCGTCTGAGGGCCCTTCCACAGAAGTTAAGCAAGAAGAGAGTTTTTATGGGGATAGTCGCAGAAATGCAGACGGATCATGGAAACATGGTTTTGATTCCTCTGAGCTAGTCGCCTGGGATGGTACTGAAGTCCTTTGTGGATATGTAGACGAAGAATGCGACTATGATTTGGACTGGTATGATGGGATGTTTTTCCCCGCCGAGGTTACCAGATCAAAATGAGAGAACATGTGGGAGTATTGGATGGTTGATAGTGGTTGCTCCCATCATCTTACTCCCTTTATCAAGGATTTTGCACATCTTGGAACTCAAACCAAGACTGCTACCACTGCTGACGGAAACATTATGACAATGACCGGGCCAGGTCACGTTATCCTGTCACAGATGAGATCAGGAAAGAAGAAAGAGCCTTTTGTGCTCCATGGAGTATGGTTTGCTCCACAGGCTGCTCACCGATTACTTTCGGTTGTAGCACTCACCGATGAAGATTTCTGGTGTGAAATAACCAAGGATACGAAGATTTGGGATAAGTCAGGACGTTTGGTAGTGCAGGCCTCTGCCTTGCTGCCAAACAACAAGCTTCACTGGTTCAAGTCAACTCAGATAGCTCCAGGAGCTTGTTTAGCTTCCCTTCAGGATCTCAGTTCATCCGAACTGTGGCATCTATGTATTGGACATTGTTCCAATCCTGTTTTACGACACGCCTATTCCGCTACCAAAGGAATGCCTAAACTCAATGTGCCTGATAGCTCCACGCCATGTCGAGGCTGTGAGCTTGGGAAGGCGCACCAACGACCTTTCTTCGAGTCCAAGAAGTGCAGCCCTAGGCTGCTTGCTCTTGTGCACTCAGACCTTGTTGAGTTCCCTATACAATCTAGGAACCATAACAAGTGGATGTTGACTTTCATTGATGATTTCTCCGGTTTCTCTGCAGTCTATTTCCTTCGCAGGAAATCCGATGACCCACAAGCTTTTCAAGATTTGGTTGCTTGGGTGGAGACCCAAACCAGGTATACTCTGTCCTCTCTACACTCTGATTGAGGGGGGGAATATATGAACTCTGAGTTGTCTTCGTTCCTTGCGAATCGAGGAGTTGAACACCAGACTTCTATCCCTCGTACACCTCAACAAAATGGTCGAGCAGAGCAATTTAATCGCACCATCTTGGAAAAGGCTGAGGCCAGTCAGCTACATGCTTGTCTTCCGCCAAGCTTCTGGCAAGATGCTGTAGAGACTTCGTTGCATATATACAACAGACAACCGATGCGACACCTCAAGTGGCGCACACCCATAGCTTTATGGAGTGGAGAAGATCCTGATGTGTCATATTTCAAGATTTTTGGTTGCTGTGCCTATGTCTTTGTTCCTCAACAGGAAAGACCCCACAAGTTATCTCCTAAAGCCGAGGAAATGACTTTTATAGGCTACGAGAAAGGCTCCAAAGGGTACCAATTCTGGTCTAGAGCCAGATCTCGTGTGGTCGTTTCTTCTACAGCCACCTTCGATGAATTTGACTATCTGAATTGTCCCAAAGACAAGACTGACAAACCTCCCCCTATTCCTATCCCACTACGTGCCAACGACTCTGATCAGGAACAAGACAATGGTCTTTACATTCCAGATCTTCCCAGTATTCCACCCGGAGCAGGACACCTGCAACAAGCTGCTCCTCCTCCTCTTCTGCCACAGGCGCCACCAAGGCAGCAACCTGCACCTCAAAGGCAGCCACCTCATCCTCCTCCACCTCCAGCTCATCCGTCACATCGATGACCAACTGTTGAGAGTTCTCCATCATCAGATTCAGATGTACATATGGAGTCACCACCATTGCCTCCAAGGCGATCTGCTGAGGTTCCACCTCGCCCTGGACCCTCTATTCCTATGACAGGAAAGAGACAGCATGAACCTGAACCCAATTGGGATCATCGTCCAGGAAGTGGTTATAATCCATACACTCCACATACTGCAACACCGCTGCCTCCTAGGCACGTTATGGAGAGATTTGATATTTCTTATCGACATCCTTTACCGGAGTTACGTCAGGAAGTATTTCTGCCTAGACCTGTCCGTGTCAGGCAACCCTGGATTGTCCCCGATAATGCTTATGGCAATCGACCAGCTGTCAATATTGAGCATGACATCCAGGAGGGACGTAATCCGATTATGGAGGAACCGCCCGTGATACCCAAAGATTCGGACCAACCACCAAAGTCCACAGGCAAAGATGATGGTCATGGGAAGAATGTTTTCTCCCATGAGTGGTTCTCTTCTTTCCTATCTTCAGCCGTTTCTGCTAGCGGCATACCTAATCAATACTGGGACACACTTAAGCTTCCCGAA
>QFEF01001416.1:11210-22874 GCA_003316035.1 Neoboletus subvelutipes
CATGATAGGCTGAACTGGCTATGGAGTGTCCTAGATGAACGCTGAATCGTTCCATTCCGCTGGGTAGTTAGAACTTGGAAGGGGGGAAACGTGATCCGAGCATTAAACTCCCTTGCCGTGCCGCTACGGCTTGTGTTGAGATAATCAGAGGTGAGTGTGGGTGTGTAAGCACAAGTGCGTGGTTTGGTATGTGCTCACACGTTTTCGGAAATGAGAACGCTCGTTCTTTTCCTGAAAAGATGCGTTGCACGGGTGTTTACGAGAGTTCGGTTGACCGGAGATCCCGTGTTTCGCTAGGCATGTCTTTCCCTCTGAATGGATCCCCCCCACCCGCACATTCGCGCTGACCGACTCGGTCACTGGTCCTGAGGAAAGGGCATACCATGAACCGTCCACAACTTCCCCTATCCCAAACACAATCATCCTGCGCTGATCTGAGATTGCCTGTCGTATCCAGAACGAAAGGCGTTCAGAACGTCAGGAAGTCACCAAGGGGGCTAGCAGAGCAACCTAACTCCGTCGGCAGTGCCCATACCCCTGGTGATCCGGATAAACGGAGGTAGACAACGAGTTCCGCAATCGAGCGCATCAAGCTGTCCGACCAGTGACAAAGCTTTTTGACGGAAACACAAGCATCGGAGTCAAGCCGGGCTGATGAATCTTACGAGAATCGCACTCATTCCAGCGAGAGAGAGCTCACTGGATCATGATGTCCGTGACGGTGGCGCCTCGTGTGATGGATCGAACGGGAACGATAAACATTGGTGTCGTACCAGTACCACCATCGTCACCGAGAAAGTGCCGTCAACCAGAATGTGGCGTACCTCATGCACGTTTCCGTGTATCATCATACTCACCATCTTCAGCGCTTAGTTCCCGAAGGAAGCTTGGTTTAGTGGAACACGGAGGGCTTGGTTTCAAATCACGGCAACGTCCATGTGGTCCCGCTTGATCGGTTTACAATAGCCAGATCGGCGCTGGCGCTCCGTCCTTTGAGAAAACAAGCTGACCAAATCACGGGAAGCTATTTCCAATTGCCCTTTGCAACCAAGTCCTTCGAGTACGGCTTCCGCCGCGAAACCGGGCAAGTTACATCTCGGTAACATGGCAAAAGCAAGTCGAAAGTAACACTTAATCTCCGTAGAGCTCGAATTCCCAAGGGGTTCTTGTGATAGGAGCGGATTCGCTCAACCAAATCCTTCGTAAACGACAGGTCGCATAGATCTTTATGAAGGCGAGATGAGAATACGTCCCAGAAGGCAAGGCGACCTGGTTGGACGTCCCTCCTCTCTCCGCCGGGTAGTGGTCGTCAGCGAACTCGCTTGACGACCGGATGTGCGCTAGCGAAGCGAACTGGGGTACAAATTTCGGAAGATTGAGCGCGATGGTCGACCATGCTGTTAGAGGGTTCGAGGAGGACGGCGGAAATGCGAGGGGGAGATGGAGTAACGGGGACACGCCGTGATTACGCACGAGCTTCGGCGATTTCTGGGAACCGCTGCATGAGTGGATTGGCGTTACAAAAGTGCAACTTGGGGGGAGGGGAATGACATCGAAAAGTGCACCTGAAAAGTGGAACATCGGATGGTTCCTTGTCTGCCCGTCCTATCGACGATGCCAACTTCGAACGACCAGTCTCTGCCCAAGTTGCGGACTTGGATATGCAGCCAGGTATGTTTCAGTCCAAGCGCTCTGCCCCCAGAAGACCCTGGCGGCGGAACCGAAGGGGGACACTGAATGAAAGTCTCGCGCAGCGTCGGAGATTGGATGTGAAGCACGGTTTGGTTGAGTTCATGCCCTTGGCTGGTATCCATATGTTGGTCACGATAGACGGATGGTGCCGTTATCAGAGCGGCTAGTGGAGGTGGTGCGGGAAGCGAAGTAGAGTCATTCAGAAGGTGTATGAAAGAATCAGAGGGTAGACTGCCGTCAACCTGCACCGAGAACAACCCCAGGGGATCGCTTCCTGTAGAGGAGAACAGCGAAACGATGTCGGGCTGGACAGATCTTGCAAACATGCCGTTCTTTCGTGGACGGATTCTCCAGTCTGATCACGCCGTAAATGAGACGTCTCTGAATCAATCGGTGACGGACACGAGCACGTATTGCCTAAAATGCAGCATTCGATATTCGATACTATAAACGACTTGTATAAGTACTATAACACAACATCACTGTGGGGATGCAGAAGGTATAAACTATACAGTAGATGTGAGTGCAGGACAGCAAGGGTAATATGTACAGTATCCATCAGTTAAAGCATAAAATACAGCAAACGGCCGAGAAAAAAAAAGTCGTGCAACATTCACGGCAGGTAGGCTCTCACACTCTTCTTCAGCACCGCCAACAACTCCCGTTTCTTGAACGGATTATCGGGAAGCTTTGAATCCCCACTCGCCAGGGACAGCAAGTATTTGACGTCAGCCTGCGCAACGAGGGGGAGCTTCGACGCAAGCTGTTTCTTCTTGCCATCAATCCTGGCTTTGAACTGTTTTGCAAAGTCCTCCGAGATAACCTCGGCCCGCGAAACAACTTCAGAGGGTACCCCTGCTAAGCTGGCGACATGTGTACCAAAGGAAGAGGAAGCGACACCGTCGACGAGTTTGTAGAGGAAGATGAGCTGTGCGTGAATGGGCAAGAGTAGAGAGGGTGGAAGGGCACGGAAACCTACCTTTTGCTGCTCATCATCGAGACTTGTTGACATGTACATATTCCTAATATTTGGATGGTATGCAAAGTCGTCCGTGAGTGAACCGTAGTGGGTGGCAAAGAATGCTAGAGGAAGTGTGCGCGTAGCGAGTTCGTGCAGAACAGCCTATCCACGCAATTCATCAGTGAGGGGAACTACAAGGCGGATATTCACTCACACCAGCAATTGCCATTCCATCCTACAGATCATGAGCACCAGTGCATCTCGAAATCTTGGGAAGTAAACTTACGTAGGTTGAAGTCCCTCTACCCAGTTCTAGAGAGAGCGGTTAGCGAGGTAAATCAAATGTTCGTTCATCGCACCATCCAGAATGACCAGTGACCGAGGAGTCGCGTCGCGCAAAATTTTGCAACTATGCAGGCATCAGTCGACGATTCTCTTGTCACGAAAATTCATGACAAGTTCACCATTCGTCCAGTTCCACCTTGAAAGTACTCGCATTTGTATACATATTATCATATGCCCCCATGCGTGTCAGGATTGCATCAACGGGACAAAGCCTGTTGGTTCGGGTAAGAAACTCTTGTTGATCACGGAGGCATGTTACCGCGGCCTACCGAGCTGATTGGGCAGGGACACGCATTCCTAGCTGTGCCATGATCTATGCGGACAATGAGTTTCTCTTTCACTGCGAAGACGAACTTGTCCATACAACACCAGTTGCTGTCATTCTCATAGCCTGAAAAAATTGAGCTGATGATTGATGATTCGCTGGCATTCTCACGGACTCACAGTAGACTTGCCACTATAGGAACGAATGGTCAGTCTAACGGTAGGAAAAAAATGGGACGAGTAAACACGTACCCCATGTTTGGCCCTACGAACGAGCTTTAGCAAGAGAAGGTCTTGACTATAAATCTCAACGTACCTGTCAGCAAGGCGATCCTTCCCACATCTCCACCGAGTTTGATATCGTTGGGAATAAAATTCGCTTTCAGTTCCGCCAGAGTCGGGTGCCTTAGGTCTTTGAACTCAATAAATGCAGCATCCCCTTCCACGAACTCGGGTCTACAAGAAGGCTCGCCAATCGCAACGGAGGCCTTGGCTAGCGAGAACAAACAATCCAGTTCAGCAAGAACACGGACAGCTCGAAGCCACACTCCGCGGTCAGTGTCAAATTCCTCATAGAGCCGTCCCTTGAACTCTTTGATGGTAGTAGTGCGGGTTTCACGTGCTTCTTTCAATGCACGGACAGTCGGTTGCAAGGAGGGTACTACCCAGCGTTTGGCAGCCTGGGCAGTTTTATGAGCAGATAGTTAGCACAGGGGGACAGGAAACCCCACCTTAGTGGCGCCGCTCTTCACCCAATCGTCAGGAATATTTTGCTCGTTAGCTTTCGTTTGGACGAGATAAATTTCCTGTAGCCTCCGCATTAAGAATTTTCAACAATATGGCAATTAAACCTGCCTTGTTCCCTGTTCCGCTGTGCCACCAAGACAGAGAACATCTTTGGAGAAATTTATGAGGATCGATTCGCCACGGCATCTTGGGCTTACCCAAGTTTCTTCTCAAACTTCTTCAATTGCGCATCGAGTTCCTTCTCTAGGTTCGTAATTTCTTCCATCACACCATCATAAACGTCGTCCTTTCCATCCACCGGAAGTATTTCGTCCGTTTCTGAACCAAATCAGAATTTGATATCTCAGAAGTCATATTGTCTACCTTTGTCTATGGTGAACCGTGACGTTACATTCTTCAAGTGGGGTGTAAGATCTGGCGCGGATCTCAACAAACCCAGTATTGTCTTGGACGCGAAAGACTCAGAGTTGTCTGCTAAACTTGCAAGACCTTCATTGAGCTTCTTAAATGCCTGGGGATAATGTCCAGTCAATGTAGTAAATTCGGCGGGTGTACGCCATTCACGTACAGAGAGCACCTTGGTGAAGTCCTTCACTTTGCAGTTTTTTGCGTGTATGCGGGACACAATGCGTTCAAGATCAGGAAGGCCTTTCACCAGTTTAGTAAATTCCTCCTCGAATGTCCCATGGTTAATCAGTTCCTGAACAGCGTCAAGTCTGCCAAAAGACGGACATTAAAGATGTAAAACCTAACGAAACTCTGTAATCACCGATCATTGATGTCCTTCACATCACGCAAAGGAACACAAAGCCATATTCTAAAGAGTCTCTTCCCTGTCAGGCGGACGTTACGTCGAAGCATGAGATAACTGAAAGCAGCGATGGACATACCGAACGGGGTGATACATCTATTCAGTAGTTTATGCAGTGACCCCTCATCCGTGCCTTCGTTATTTTGTAATACCTGCTCAAGCCCGTAAGCTGATGCCAAGTGAAGTGAGTTTCGTCCTTTTACCTCAATGTGGCTAAGAGTCTGGCCATCCAAAACCAGATTCCGTCCCCTCTTCATAGGGTCGTAGATGTTGAAGTTCTTCATAGTCAACAGATCTTTGTCGATATTGAGTTGGCGGAGATACCACGCCATCGCTCCGAGTGCCTCTATAGCGGGCCGGCAACCAGCCATGTCTCGGATGCTGGCTGGTACAGTTTCGTTGAGTGGACCGTCCTCGTCCATGGATACGTCCTCATTTCCGGAGAACATTTTGTTCAGTTCTGTGAAGGTCTGCTCATACGTGAAGCCTTCAACATCACGAAGACTTGTCCAGAGGCACGATGACGGCAAGATAGCTTTCAGAAGGCGTGTTGTTGCCACGGACAGGTTGCCCTTGGGTGCCCATTCCAATGAGCAACACTCCAATAGATGGGGACGGGCGCTACCTTGGTAAACATCACCTCCTTGGGCCTCAGCTGCCTGATCATCGTCTCCAATTTCGTGAAGCAAACATCATCGCCGAAAGAACTCAAGTTAAACTGTGACGTCGCACTGTCCAACACACAAATGCCAAAGCAACTACCTCTTTTGGCATCAAGGTCCTCGCGAATAGAGATGCAATGACCGGCCTGTTCGTCCGTAAGGAGATCCTCGTCGACGAGGGTTCCGTTTGTATAGACTTTGTTGAGCTCTCTGTTGGTAGGTCAACACCAATTCAAGGTTGACGCCGGATCGAAAATACCTCCGCACAATTTTCTCCTTGCCTTTATCGTTAGTAGGTTTCCCTTTCGATTTAGCCACGCGCATTTCTGCACCAAGAGCGGTCTCTGATTGATCAACCCGACCAACCTTGTAGCCTACTCGTAGGTTTAGCCAAATGGACTGCTAGGACAACTGTTTTCACCTTTTGCAAGGAATTTGCTATGTCGTCGCTGAGTTCTCAGTGGTTATATGCGTCACTAAAGCAACACTTACGCGGCCCAGAAATTGAAAGATGTCTCAGGAACGCCGACCTACAATGTTTATTGTGAAAACTACCCAAGAATTTACCAGGAATCTACATACCATTGACATCTTCACTCGTTGAGTGAGCTTTAAATCAAACTCCCTGTGACCGACACGCGCATCCTCTTCATACAACTGCAGAGATGTCAGTTTAAATGAAGCATCTATACATCCTTCCACACCTCTAAGAATTTCCTGACGATTGATGGGTAAAGTTAGCGATCCACAAGCAGAGGGAAAAAATCACTGTACCCTTTCTGGAAGAATAAGATCTTGAAGAATGAGTCAGTCGCTCTGAAAGATGGGGAAAGAAAGATGAAGTACCGTATCAAAATGATTTTGCTTGATCTGACAAATAAGCATCAGCGCATGCACAGGTAGGAGTATTCCAATATCATACCTCCCAGAACTAGGAAAAAGTTGTAGTTAAAGACATACATCACATGCTCTTGAAAGTGACCTACCTGCTTTTCAAATGGCGTGAATTCGAGCCATGCTTTTTTTGGGACGTACAGAGTACGGGGATCGTACCCGGGTCCACCTGGACGTACACCATCCTTCTACAGACAATGTTAGGTAGAAAAAGCTCTGCGGCGGAGAAGACTTACATCTCTGACATCTACCAAGAAACCGAACGGATCCTCTGCAGCTTTCTTCTCAGTCTTCTTCTCTTGAGTGCGCTGCTCGGCTGCAGTCAAGAAAAGGGAAGTTACATTGCCGGCACTGGGATTCTCGGCGGGTGCCTTTTTGAGGGTGGGGCGTCCAGGAGCCGATCTGCTTGTCTTGGGCTCGTCCTCGTCCTCACCCTCATCCTCATGATGGGAGGAACGTCTAGACGACCGTGTAGAAGTGCTCCTTCGAGACGAAGCACGAGAAAAAGAACGGCCCCGTGGTTCCTCATCGGAGTCATCAGGGACGATGAAGTCGTCATCGGCTGGAGAGCTGGGGCGGGATGGACGTGCTGACGGATGAAAATGAACATGACACGAGTAGCAGAGCGCAATTGCCATGTACACACATTTGACCGGGGACTTCTTGAACCTTGACAAACGCGATCGAATTGAAGGGACATTACCTTGCTCTTCGTCAGAGGACACCACTGTGATGCGCGGCTTTTTAGTCCGACCTAGGAAACATGCATCTTGTCAGGCGAACTCTCGGTAAGGCGACATGAGACATTAACCTCGGCAAGGTGAGGACCTGTCATGATATTCAGGAGAGGAAGTACGGTATACAGGAGATTTGCTGAGGGAAGTTGCATTTTCATCCTGGTCATCGTCAGAATCTGCGATGAAAATCTTGCGCTTGTGACGCGTCTGAGAGGTGAAAGTGAAGCTGGAGCAGCGGAGCGAGATAAACTTGGCGAGCTTACCGACTTGGCCCTAGTTGAGGACTTGACTTCCTGGTCGTCCAGGAGCATGTCCACGTCGATGGGATCGCTCGTTGGAGGAGTGTCTTTGATGCTGCTCTCGCGGTCGGATGACAAGGAACCACACGCCGCTTGCGAGCGCACAGGCTTCGATGACACCGGCTCGGCGGGTGAACTAGATGCTAATGTGGGCGCACAGGTTGGTTTTGTGAGTTTGGCACTGGGCTTGCCAAAGAAGTTCATGAGACTCTTTTGTTTCATGTTCTCCGACGAGACCCGTTTTTCTGGGACTTTTTGAGACGGCATGCTGGACGTTGAACGCGACGGTAAGCACGCTTGGACGCGAGTGATGATGGGTCGCGTTGTTGTGGCACATTGTGGCATGTTTGTGTGGGCCAAATATCTAATAAGTACCCTGATGACTGTATTACATAAAACACGTTTTCGGCATGACAACATAAGAGCAGCAGAAAGAGGTCACATTTTGTTTTTCAGTCATTTCGAACCCCACTTTCGTTTGCCCCTACTTTCCTTTATGCTTGCGCTCCTTTGTCTTCCCATCCTCGCCTCGGTGTTGCCCTCCGCATTTGCTGCTCAAGGCGCAACTTGGTATTCTTCTTTCTATCAATATCATTGGTTGATTGATGATCACCGGTCACCTCCGCAGTAACACCACCAATCATTGCTCGGGGTCTGACTATCCCTGCTGCAGTAAGCTCAATATCTGATATCTTTATTTACAATCTTTACAACTAATCAGGTGAATATGGCTTCTGCGGAGCTGGTCATGTCAGTCCCACCGGTTTCCCTCTAGTTTGTCGTCCTGATCTGTAGTAGTACTGCCTAGGAGGCTGTGACCCCTTTAGTTCCCTCTCTCCGACCTCCTGCAATCCCAGTCCTGTATGCCAGAGCGCAAACGTAAGAAAAAGTACACAATACGACAAGTCTGTTACTCATCTTCACCGCCCAGTACACCCTCTCCGATACCTCCCGCATCCTTTCTAATTCTACCTACTTCGATGGTAATGCAAGCCGATATGGTACGTCCAACTTGAATTCATAAAGAAATAAACTCACACTACCTTCATCCAGACTGGGTACTCCAGCAGGGTTCCGTCCTCAATACAACCTCAGATGGAGAGCCTGCCATTGCTCTCACCCTTACCGAGCAAGGTGGTGGTAGTTTACTGTCTTCCACCCGCTATATCCATTATGGCAAAGTCACTGCTCGATGTATGTTCACTCGGCTTCCCTCCCTCTCGTCTGACGCGCTTTTCCCAGTGAAAACCGGCCGTTGGATTGGTATTGTCACTGCATTCATAACCATGAGCAGCATCAAAGACGAAATCGATTGGGAGTTCCCAGGCAACAGAACCACTGAAGGTCAAACTAACTTCTTTTGGCAGGGCGCCATCCGTAAGTTTGCCGAACATCCCATTCTCTCTGTTCACAAACGAGTCTCGTAGCTTCCGTTACCAATGGTGTCACCGAGAACAACTTCACAGATACATATGCTCATTGGCATGAATACACCGTGCGTCCCTCGCTGTGCCAGCAATGCGTTGTGATCTCACCATCTGCCATTAGATCGACTGGAAACCCAGCTCCCTGACTTTTCTGGTTGACGGCAACGTTACACGGACCATATTAGCTGCTGATTTTATCAACAATACTACCGGTGTTAGCGAGTTCCCCAACACTCCCAGCCGTATCCAGCTCAGGTACAACTTACTGAGAATAGACTACGCTGGCTGATACTCACGACTGATCGCATAGTATTTGGCCCGCTGGTGTTTCCTCAGAAACTCCGGGCATTATTCAATGGGCCGGAGGTATGGTCAATTGGAATGACCCCGATTATGTTTCAGCTGGTACGTTGCATCATCTACGTTCCTCACCAGGGCTCGAGCGCTCACGATCGGCCAGGCCACTTCTATGCTCTCTATCAATCTGTCTCTGTCGAATGCAACGATCCCACGCCCCCTGGTCCTGGAATTACCTCTTACGTCTACAACCCCAATTCAACATTGGACACTCCGTCCATTGCTTTCTCCAATGCCTCAACCTTGATTAACGGTGCGAACTCGCTCTCCGGTACCGGCGGCATATATGGTGTCCTCGTACCCGGTGTCCTCATCATCACACTCCTCGCTCACCTTTTTTGATACACCGGCGTCACAGATGAATTTTCGACGTGGACCTACGGGTAACCTCGACGAGATAACGATAATCGACTCGTTCTCGTTGCTTTCCTCTTACTTTATCTCCGCAGACATAGGCGCTTCTTTTCTTTGGTGGTCCAGCGGTGCATATCCATTTTTATATACTTTTGTTAACAGATAACAACATATACCTTACTTACCTGCATCATCCATTTATCGAACGAGGTTTTTTCTAGGTCTCCCTACCTATAAATTGTCGTCGATACTGAGCGAACGCTGTCAATGTGTGCGCCAGTAGCTTTGCTCTGCGTTGTTCTGGTAGACAGGTTTGGAGATGATTGCGATATAATCACCACACCCTACACATACCCCAGATCCTTTGGAGCTCGATGATCGTCGGACCGCATCGGAACACAGGCTTGACCATCGGGGTGTGTGTACACCCTGATTGAGTGCGCCGGTTACAAAGTGTGGAATACATTGTAGCCGTGTCCGTGTTCGTGATTCCGAAGCTCGAGTCTTCGTTGATCAACTATCTAGTTCAGGCCAACATAGAGTGATGTTCTGTGAGTCAAAGAATGAGGACGAACAAGAGGTTCACGGTTAGAACTTAGAAGTGTGGTCAACTCGACTTCACATCATTATAAAACATTCATCCAGGACTTTACAAGCATACATACAATTAAAGAGAACAATCGTTTATACAAGTGCACAGTTCCAAGTTATACAAAAGAATATACATGATCCCATATTATCACACCGAGAAGGCAAAGTAGTGGGTGGAATCTGGCTTGAGGTTATCGCGCGATGAACGAGGTGGGAACGAGGTTTTCCGGATTTTATTGCGGCGAGCATGAAAGCATCTTGACGGATGTGCGGAATCCCGATGGCAATGGTCCATAACCCTAGGCATACGAGGTATAGGTGTTGGCACGGCTTAGAGACGGATGCGATGTGCGCGAAGGCCTAAGCGGACGACCATCATGGCTCCAGCTAAACATCACGTTGGAAGAAAAAAATTGTTGACGTTAGCACAAATTACTTACGTCGAACTCGTCGCAGAACTAGACCTAGAGATAGCATCCGTTATGTAGGGCCTCATGTGCACTGGAAAAGGTTGTGGAGCAAAAGTGGCGGCGTCGCTAGGTAGTCCACTCGGGATTGCTGCACTATAGCGAGAGTTGTATATCTGACCTCCCGTGGAGAAGCGTGAGTCCATATTGAAAGGAACAGCGAATGGGTTGAGACCGATATCAGAGGATTTTCCATGCCCCAAAAGTGACCCAGAAAAGAACGGAGAAAGCCTTGTTTGTGTCGGCATGCCTGGGTCGCAAATATAGTGAGCCTTGATAGGATGTCCAGCATATGACTGAAACTGTAACGCCTCCTTCGCTTCTTGAGCACTCGAAACATTGACGTATTCGACCATAGCTGTAACGGTTGTGTCTAGGGGACCGACAGACAACGATCCGAGGATCTTGATATCTTTGATGGGACCAAACGGATAAAAAAGGGGGTGTAAGTCTGCGACCTGTGTGAACAATATGGTAGATAAATTGGAGACCAGCAGTTTTGAGGTCGGCATGTGGGTAGGTTCCCAGTGATCGTTTATCTGGTTCTCTGATCCACCGGGAATGGAATAATGGCCATCCGGTTCAGAGATAGGTGTGGAGATGGAAAGCATCATCGTGCGATCCGCTCCATCCAAGAAACCTATGGCGTACACCAGTTAGACAGCGCTAAATCACAGTGGGCCACAGGACCTTGGGAACGTTGGACTACCGCCCACGAGATATCAAGCATATGTCCCCTGAGGAAAGTATTAAGGCGGGATTAAATGACAAATAAATTAAACGAGAACTTTATCTGTGTGCGCGATAACGCATCCATCGCTGCCTTGGCTTCTTGATGAGTTGACATCACAATAAAGCCACGGCGACGAGAAGCGCTATCTAAGGTAGCCAGGATGACGGCGTGAGTCACAGTTCCACAGGGTTCAAAGATCTTGATGAACTCAGGTCTAGAAATGAACAGGGACATTGGAGCTTATACGTTTGTGCGGACAAAAGATCTCACTTTGTGAGGTCGAATGGCAAACCGAGTACGTAGAGGTTCCGACGCAGATCTCC